>JAODTR010056272.1:0-12213 GCA_025399935.1 Amblyopsis rosae
GCCTGCCTGCCTGCCTGCCTGCCTGCCTGCCTGCCTGCCCGCTGAGACAGACAGACGCTTGGAGATGCTTTACACTTTGGTGGTGATCATCCACCTTGCTGGGGTTCTGCCCAAGCTTTGAGCTTCCTAACGCACCAAGCCAGAGAGACACAGCCAGCGGACAGCCAGCCTTACAGACAAACTGACAGACCCACGCACAGAGCTTGGTGCCTGGGCGTTGCATGGCGTACGTACTGTAGCGGCCGGACCTCGCTTCTCCCTGTATGGTGCCAAGAGCCAGAGAGGAATAATAGCCGAAGGGAACAGGGAGTATCTCATCCTAGCCTGTTATATCCACTCAGGCTGTGGGTGGATGCAACCCTGAGCAGACCGCTATAGGGGAAAAGCAGAGACAGTATAGAAGATATACAGCCATCCCTGGTCTCTCTCTCTCACATCACAGTGATCCTCATAGAGTGGAGTGCTGTAACGCAGCAGGCTACTTGCTGGATTATTCAAACCCGGGGAGCTATCTGTGTTTGTCGTATCGATGACACGGACTGGCTAACGTCAGCTGACTGCGGAGTTTTGCTGTCTTCTCAGGGACTTCATTTGGGCGGCACGCGGTTAATGGACTACCACATAGACACAGTGGAAGCCATGGCAAAGTGCACGAGGACTGTCTTCCAGACACTGGTGTTGATGTACGTCGTTCTGTGGAGCTCGGCACAGACTGCCCACAGCATGTACCCCAGGATACGTCTATCCCACACAGGTAAGCACTGAAGAGTGCGACATGGATATGGGTGGATGTGTGGTGCACAGTAGGTGAGTATATTAGGTCTGGGTGCATGTGCAATGCACATTTAATAGGACAGCTAGGACAATGCAATGAATACCTGGTGTCACATGAGCAGTCATAGGAATTGTGCTTACTTTACACTTCCCAGGAAAGGTGTTTGGGTGAAAAGTCACCTTTTTTACCCATCATGTCATGGTGATAATGAGACAGGTGAGCCAGGCGGTATTATACAGTATATGAATCTCACTGTGACTTTCATGACTGGTGGCATTCATTGTAATATACTAATTACCCATGGTATCTAATACTGTTAAGGTCTAAGGGTTTCAAATAAAAAAAAAATCAATGTAAACGATATAGATAGATCTATGTATGCGGTAAATGGGGTCAGTTACAGGCACTCTGTCGAATGACATTTTCTTTGGCCAAGAGAAAGCACAGGTTATCGTTACCATCTAATGGAATTGCTATTGATTGTTATCAAGGATTTATGTTCCTGCAAAGTGCGCTTTGCTGAGCCTCTGCTATGACTTTGTCAAGTCCATACTTTTTCTCCTTGACTCTCGTGGGGTGACTCAAAGAGTCTGTGGTGTGATCCTTGTTGTTGACTGTGGCTTGTTTCGCTCTGCCGGCCATGGTGGCTGAGAATCCACAATGTGGCTTTCTCTCATGCCATAATATAGGGGGTGTCTGAACGTGGGAATGTGCGGGAATAGAACATTTGTGTGTGGAAGATATGTGATTGTTTTGCACCACTCTTAGCCAAACAAAAGGGGTTCACTCTTTGTAGATACAACTGATTCAATGGTGAACCGTTTGCAAGCGGTCACCGTGTCTTTGGTGTCGGCAGCAGCTCAGAGTGATGATTCCACTGTTAGCCATGGTTAAATAGAGGTGTGGAATTTGGATGGTCAATACATCAACACATTTGATGCTGTTCACTGCACAAGAACACGAAGAAGGCTTACCACAAACTGTCTGTCTCGATTTATATATTATGCTCATGCATACATGTTGTTTAATTGTTATGACAAATATATTAAATAATCTATACAGCACACGGTATTGCAAGTAAATGGAGAGCAGGTTTTTATTCCAGTCTAAGGTTTCTATATTGACAGCTGTAAGTAGCACTTTGCTAATTTCCTTAGTCATAAATGCCACATCAATATATGTTATAACAATGACCACTATCTGACACCCAATTTATTTGATGCCTTAAGGGAGCATGTTGCATTGATTGACAGCCCATGCATCTCTTCCCCCCGCCCCACTAAAACCCCTTCCTTGCATGTTCTGGCTAGCAGAGGGTGTAATGCTGAACTAGTTGGATCCTATCATTCTGAAATGAAAAAAAAACAAAAAAACATCTAAGCCTTAAATCCCTCATGGCTTCAGACAGGGATCTTTGAATGCACCTTCAAGTTTGCACAAAAACCAATAATATCATGCAAAAACATACACATACACAATATTACCATAACATCTGCTATAACAACAAAGCGGAGGAGATATTGTAATTAAATGTCTCGTTCTTTCTTCCTTTTCAGAATACATTTGATTATAACAATAACTTAACTAATAATTACCTATCTTTTGGTCAGGCTAGTGTTGGAGAAGTATTTATTTAATCTAACACAATATTTGTATACATTTGTATACATTTTTGTTATGTTCGCCTTGTAAAGATTTTATTTATTTTTTGGTGTGTCTAAAAATATTTTGACATCAACCTAAATGGAACTTCGACAACATTCAATGTATTTCATTGGAAGACAATTAAATGCACTGCTTACATATTCGGAGTGTGTAGAACTGAAATATGCACTGTTTGATGACTGATACATACATCCAAGCTCAAAAAACATATAAAGATCACAGCAAAAAAGCAATTTCATGGCAGATGGTGATCATATCATATGTTCATTTTAATATGGCCACATTCCGACACATTTGACTGACTTCACTCCAAAGCATTATTTTCTATTGACTGCACATCACTCATATTCCAAAGGGTTCTTACCTAAATCTCACAACGTTTTGTGTTACAAATGCAGACTGTCTGCTGTCTTTAAAGCATACTTTAACATAAGCTGGGGCACCAGAGCTCTCAAATATTTTAAATGCAGGTTAGGAGACTGTAATTCAACTCAATTGCATGGCTTTTTGACAAATCAAACTCCTTAATCCCTGTATGGCTTTTAGTATAAATGCCCAGACCGTAGGTATCACAACCTGCAAAAACATGAACAATATTATTATTATTTTTATTATTTTAGTTTTCATCTTTGTGGATGAGTCTATGATTTGGCATCACATATTAAAGACCTCAGAGTCATTTAAATGAGCTCTAAGTAGGCCAGCCATTCATTCAGCAGCTAATGAACACTCCTGCACAGCTATCATGTGTTAAATGCCAGGCAGGTTGCAGGTATGTGGTCAGGCCTTGAAATCCCTTTTACCCTTTTCAGCAGTCCTTGTGCTGTGCAATGAGGCTTGCAGTTGGCGTGATGCAGTGATGACCTAATCAGACCAAAGTCACTTACAAAAGTCCTTCTGCACAATGTCATGCGATATAGAAAGCAGCTGTCTATGTGTTTGCTTCTGAATGAAATATGCTTTTGACTTGTTTAATTGCACCCAGGGTCCTCGGCTGGGTCACATATTCAATCCAGCATTGCGTTCCATCGCTCAAGTGTTGAAACAGGAGGCATTGATTAAGACTCATACATTCTTAGTTAAGTGAGCTTTGAACTGACACCACACCCACATAATGAATACCTGTTGAGTACTGCTCTGTTTTCATGCACTTAGACAAACCATTATGTGTTTAGGGAGACATTATAAAAGAAAGAAGTTGTAGTCATTGGAATAGGGAGGGAATGTTGAGCAATTGTCATGCTGCTTCTGTTTCCAAGGAGAATTAATTTGGATATCTGATTGAAAACCTTAAAAATTGCCAGTTCAAATTACAGTGCGATAATATGAGCTTCCAGGTTTATTCTTATTCTTATTATTTGTATTTGTTAAGTCAGTGAATTAAAGCAGCTAAACTTGATATAGCATTGAACCTTTAAATGTAGTAGCATTAACCATTATCACTGTCAAACATGTATTTATTTAAAACCATATTTATTAAGTAACATATGTAAATATTTTTCTTCTGCAGACCTATGTGATGGTTGAAGGTGAATAGTACTGTCCAGTAATAGCATAGTGTTTGGACTTTGTTAGTCTGCATGTTAGGTTATGTAAATAAACCAGAGCACTTTCCCTGTTTCATCCCACATAAACTTTAAACAAGAAGCTGCTTGAGAACTCTTCTTTAACAGTTCTAACCATTGGTTCAACATGAATGAAAACCTGATAGCACACACATAATGTATGAACACCCTAGATTTTTCTACACAGTATGTAAACTTCTGCTAGTCATTTTCCTGTGTTATAAAGCTTCTGATGTTTTTTTAAATATTTATTAAAGGCTAGTCGATGGAAGGTAATGAGCAGTTGAGCAACTTCCTAAAAGTGGATTCTATATTTTAATAGTTGGATAGTGGTATTCAGAGGATAGATACATTTGAAATGATTAAAGCATCACAATACTGCATATTATTAATGTAGGTGTGTGTATATGTGTGTGCATGAAAGAATAAATAAGTGTGATACAAAACCCAGAGTGAACACTCAGGTAGCAATTACTGATATGGAACCCCCCTCTGAGCTGTAATTTTAAACCTTCCTCTCCAGACAAGAAAAGGGCTCTCTCTGTATATTTAGGGTCTTTAAATCATTCTGCTCTAGGTGAATTTCTTATGAGAAATCCGTCGGGGAATGCCAGCATTGCATAAAATCCTGTTTGCCTGAAATAAGGGGGACTTTAAAAAATATATATAAACTAATGTGCAAAGTCATATTAACTCTGCCCCACCACTGTTGAGGGCTATAATTAACATTTACCAATAGGAACTCAGCCACGGGGACTGAGAACAGTAGGCTATATATAATAGAAAATACTGGATAGTTTTAGGCCAGGAAAGGGAAATTGAAGGATATTTTCCTTCAGGTCTTACACTTTCTACTTCCTCTCCTTCTTCTGTGTGTCACTGGTTCCGTTTCTCTCTATTGTGCAGTGTATGTGCTCTCCCGCTTATTAATGAGATGTCCAGAGGAGAATGCAGCTGGTGAAAGTCTAATATCTTCCCTGACCTTTTCGCTGTACAGGGATCGGCGAACGACGATGATGACTATAGCGCAACAGCATAGGAGGAGGAGTGTTAACAATAACATGGAACAAACGTAAGAGAAGCACAGAAAGACTAGACTATTTAAAAACATTGAGACGTAGAGAAATAATTGTTTATAATTCCCAGTGAATTAGGTGTGTTGACCAAATATCTGTCAGTGTGCCAGACTTCATAAATGATATCCATGCCAACCAGTGCAATCACTTCTCTGTGGAATATAGACACCCTACACCAACTCACACACACCCCACACCAACTGACACACACGCACACACACACACACGCACACGCACACGCACGCTCAAACACGTATACACACAGATGACCTTATGGAAAGTGGAACAGCATGACAAGATGAATTAAACACCGCAAAATGTACAGTGACACAAATGACAAATACAGATACATTTTCTGATGTTTCTGTTTCTTATTGCCTTCCATTTCCCCCCCCTCAAGCCGATTGAGATGTATTGAAAAAGAAATCAAGCAGTGTGAATGTGTTTGGTTTTATGACCTACTGTGCCTGTTGAAGGTTTATAAAACTGCGGCAAACTGAATGTGTGTTTTACCAACAATAATACTGTGCAAAGAATAAAGTGCACACAGCAGGCATTTGTTTTACTGTGCAACAATAGCTAATTCATCTGAGCTGTCCTCATGGTTGAGGAATATACTCTGCTTCAGATGGGGAATTTGATTAAGAGCCAATCTGATACAATACCACCATTCAGTTAGCAATAGCAGGGGTACCTAATTGCATTTATTTGTATTGTATTGTTTGTGCAGCTGTAAATGTGTGTCTAGTTTGTGTACTAGTTTATTGACTTGTTGACTTGAAGTAATATGTCTTAAACCAACCATGCAGCAACACTTCTTTGGGTTCTTTTGTAATATCAACCTTGAACACTCCATGTGGCTTTCATTTTCTCTGTGACATCATTCCCCAGCTCGAGGGGATACAGGAACACAAGGCCACACCGATAATGGCATAGCACCCCCAGTCATAGAGCTTCCAACAACCACCCCTCCCGCTGCTTCACCACCACCACACCGCCAGGAACTATACACTGTCTTAACCCAGACACAGCCGCACACGGGGAACAGCCTCGCTCATTTGACATTTTCCCTTCTGTCCAAGCGAGACGATTTTCAAGCACATCTTTGTTCCTATTCCAACACAAGTCACATGACACAGGTCATGGCCAGAGTGCACATGCAGGTTAGCACACAGGACCCTATGGTTAGTGTTACCAGAAAGCCCAATAACTACTGTGTAAGTTTCTCAAAATATCTAGTTTTACAACCTCCCATGTGTAATTCTCTTACATTCTTTGACTAAATATTAATTCTCCCCTCTTCCCCTTCGTCGTTCTGACAGCTGTAATGCAAATGTGCACACCCACACACACTCTCAGATGGCGAGAGGCACAGTTAGAAGGTTTGTTTTCATTTTGCATCATGAAATCTCCAAAGACACTCCAAAGGCAGCCAATGGAAATGCCTGTCTTGCGGGGAGTCCTTCGTCTTGGTGTCTGTTTGAGGTTTTAGCGCAGAAGGTTTTGCTCATTCATTTGCTGCAGAAACACTCCGCTGTCTCGCAGCTTCTCGCCTGGTTGCAGACAGCTTGTCCAACTGGGAGGAGAGAGATATAAGAGGTGGAAATTCCCTCTTCCATACAGTTCACCGTCTTCAGTGGGTTCAGATAATGACAGAGCAGGACCCCTCTATAGTTTCAGCTCTGTGTCATCTCAAGCACCTCTCTAAGTCACACTGTAATCACCGGATCACTCGGTGACTGTTTATCATACTGTACCAATGAGACCACGCATAACGTAGCATATTATTCATTCATTGTCATTAATTTATTATAAAACTTAATCTTTAATTAAGTAACCTGATTACATAATACCAATCAATCTATTCCTGATTATATGCCCATCATATCTGGGTCTTTGTACACTGGTGTACACGTGACGTGTGTCTGCATAACAAGCATTGCGTTCCTGATGTACTTGTTCACATGTGCAAGCCTGCATGTGTCTCATTCATTTGCATGCGTCTAAATGAGCCAGCTGACACTTTTCATTATTTCCAGTGACAGGCTGAAGGCTGCATGGAGAAAAAGGGATTGGCTGAAGAAGTGTTAGTGCTATCACTCTCAATAGCCAATCAGTCTGGCATCTGAATCACAGCTAGAAAAGCCTTATTTCACGTATGAAGAAGTAGCTGATTGTTTCAGAACCAACCCAACACCTTCAGAGAGGTGGAGGTGAATGTTGGAGTATTGCCCTGTGTGTGTGTGTGTGTGTGTGTGTGTGTGTGCACAAGAGAGCACAGGGTCTAACTCTGTGGATTAGATAATTACAGGAAGCTTGCCTCTGCCCCGGCAGAGCACTGCCACATCCCCTCTCTCTCTGCCACCGAACCACCAGAGAGATGTAATGCTAGTCAAACAAACAGCCAGCCCGCCTCCACATTTGAGCGCTCCACTGCAGCAAAATAAACAGACGCTCCCCTCGGTGGACCTCTAATAGAACCTGTGCAACACAATATATGATGTTGCTACGGATAATCTATGAAACTATAATAAACACACTTTGTCTCAGCAGCAGAGATCGTGTTCTTCTGAAAACAAGCACACTCACTTCACAGGCTGACCCCCTGAAATGCCAGTATTTGGAGAAGCCCATTGCTAAAATCTAAACCGTCGTATTATCAGGAGGTTCAGCCTGCACATGAGGTATGTGTGCGTGTGTGTGGGGGGGGGGGGTTGGTGATTTTAGCCTGTGTTCTCCCGTTTTCCTCCAGGGGAAATTGTTGCTGGTCTAATTTGGAAGGCAGCAACAAGTGAAGATAGACCACAGGCCTGTAGTGTGTTTGTTAGATGCTTTATCAGACCCAGGATGCCTCTGTGTGGGCTGATCTGTTTGGAGTGTTGGGAGCTCTGTTAACACACACCAGATACACTCCTTCTTCACGCAAGGATGCCCGTCACCGACACACACACGCACGCACACACACACACACTCTCACACACACTTTACTTTGAGTCCTTCACCCTCTGACACATCAGAAAAAAAACAGAAAACCTGTCTCCTGTAATTACATAGACTTTTGTTCAGCCTGTGTGTGTGTGTGTGTGTGTGTGTGCGTGTGTGTGTGTGTGTGTGTGTGTGCATGTGCGTGTGCGTGTGTGTGTGTGTGTTTATGCGTGTGTGCGCATGTGTGTGTGTGCATACATGATATTTGGCTCTGCATTCAGTCTGGAATATAAATGTAGATCCTCATCAGGATATATTTTTACCTATATAATTATGCCGGTCCATTACACCGTTTTCAGGAAGTCAAATCACTTTAAAGGACCTTGACAGGGAGGCACAGCTGATCTAAAAGCACTTTGTTTGGTCTAATGCAGTCAAGGTCAGTCAAGATTCTTTAACATTTTGTGGGAAAACTGAGGAGTGATTCTGCCTCCGGGCGAGGACAAAGATCACGCGATGTCTGAAAGAGATGGTTCCGTTTCCTCTCTGATGAAAGAATTTCCTCCATGGACACACAGAGACCATGGGCCACACCGCCTAGATCAAGTGTCCCTCCCAACAATCCCACCATCTTTCCAAGGGCTAATATCCCTCGTCTCCTCAAGCTAAATATATATTGAGAAAGCTCTAGTGTTCATGTGGTTTCAGAGGGGGGTTTCCATGTCAGGCGTTTGATGAGAGTTACAGGTCCTAATTGATAGCTGATAGTGCTGAAGCACTCAGTAGCCTAGACATTTTTATAGTTGCTTTTTCCTATTCCTCAGACCGGAATGAATTAATTCCATGTGTCTTTCAGGCACAATGAAATGTTTACAATATGCAATCTTCATACAAGTCAATACCAACTACTGTAGCTCTTCTAAGGCTGTGATAGAGAGGGTATAGGGTTGAGAGGATATTGAGAGATAATCCTGCTGTTCTCTTTGTAGTCCTCTGTGGAGGATTTGAATCAGAAACACGTGCAACAGTTGCGACCCAAGGAGATGTTATGAGGCACAAATACCTGAAGCGGGGTAATACGATAAACGATCAAACGTTAACGTTGTGGGGCAGCTACATGCAATCCAATCTTAAACTTAAGTATAATATTTGATTGGATGGAGATGTTAAGGCATCTTTTTTAAACCTGACCTTTATTTGTCATTCTGCCTCCCTGACGTTGTGCAGAGCTACGGCAGCTGAACAGAACCTTGGTGTTTCATGGACGTGGATCGTCTCTCCGGCCACAGACCATGCTGCTGGATAAGAGCCATGAGAGACTGTATGTAGGGGCCAAGAACACCCTGTATTCCCTAAGCCTCGACTGGGTTAGCACACAGCACAGAGAGGTACGCCTGCCTGTCGACTGCTCAGTGGATGCTTACTGTATGCACACACAACATGTATACAATACTTCTCCTGGCACCAGCGAACCTATGTGTACAGTACACAGTATATCCACAGCACTATGGCGATGATCACAATACAGGGAATATACTGTGTGAAAACATGACACTTTGACACTGAAACCTAATTTTAATATGGACCAGCCCTTGTACATTCAATTGGAATAAATGCATTACAAGCAATTCAATTCAAATGCCATTTTACAGAATACAGAGTGAAGTGGTTACAACTATGGGTACAATACTTAAAAGTAATCGCGATGATAAATGCTCTCTCTCCAGATACACTGGGCCAGTACTGAGCCTCAGATTGAGGAGTGTCTAATGAAAGGCAGAGAGAAGGTAAGAAGCTTTCACTGAGGCTATGCGAGTGACATATGTCTGACTGACACTGTTGAAACATGGGTATTGATGAGAATATATAAGTGTGCTCACAATAGGCTCCATAAAACCTATTGATGTATTGATTTAACGCAATGCACCCCCCCCACCCACACACACACACACATATCTTTCCTCCTCCTCCCTGTCCTCCTATAGCCAGAGTGTGCTAACTACATCAAGGTCCTGCAGCAGTACAACCAAACCCATCTGCTAGCCTGTGGGACAGGAGCCTTCAACCCCGTCTGTGCACTGGTCAGGGTTGGATCCGCTGGGCAGGTGAGCATACGGAGTGCACTGCTACTGTGTAATATCATATCTTATACTTCACGTGCTTTGCCCTTTGGTACAATTTACTGTATTATCATTCTTTACAGTGTAATGCGAATTACTCATCATTATACTGTATGTGGAAAGCATCAGTAAATCAGCAAACAAACAGAAGTTGTTTCTTTAATCTTAATCTTGAAATATAAATAACAATACAAATCCGTTAATGCTGTAAAGATTTTTGCAGTCGACATTTGGTCATCCATGACCAATAATGCAGTGTTTTTTGACTGCATGGCTTTGACACAGAATAAAGCAGGACAACGTATTTCTAGCAGGTTCTGCTGAATTCCATCCATTTTGTGATTTATTTAATCTCTAGGGAGACATGAAGTGACGTGTTCCCTGAACAGAGAAAGGGAACTGTTAGTTTGGCTCTGGGTCAGTTTGTATCACTGTGTTTATGAAGAGTGCCAGAGCACGGCAGGAAAACAAACACAAGGTCTGTCCCAGCAGACGTCATGGGGAATAGCTACTGTTTGGAGGCCAAACTCTAGCGACAGAGGAGAATCTAGTGTGTGTGTTTAAGTTTGTGGCATGTATGCATTCGTATGCTTGTGGACGTTGCCTGCGAGCATCCATTTGGACTCATGTCTCATTCGCCTAGCGTGCACGGAGGCGTGCACGTGCCTGTGCGAAGCGTGAAACCTATCTCACAGATGTGAACACTCTGCAGGCCTCCAGGCATGTGTGTCTGTCATGCATCTGGAGACAGAAGCGAGCCAAAGCCTCTCTCTTGCATTCCACTGCTGTGTGCTTCACTCATTCTGCGATTATGGTCTAAGATTACCATTAGTCCTCACAATAGCTTAATGCTGCAATTTACAGTATGTTAGCATATTGAATAGCTGTCATATCTCAAATGAATACGTCCTGCTGCAAAGCAACAGAGCATGCAAGCAATTTGAGGAATTTCATGGCTAACGTCCCCACACACTCCAGCGTGTTATGCAATAAATGGATGGTGTTTCTTCTCCCTTGGTGTTATTTTAGGAAGGTTCACTACGAATATGTATACTGTTGTGATAAATCATCCACCCTCTACCCAATGTGTTCTAATGCTGTGAGGTGGAAAACTGTGTTGGAACAAGTTTATGTTGGATCATTTAGGGTTGATCATCAAATGGTACAAGCTCATCAAATAGTAGCTAGAGAGATTTGCCGATGACAAAGTGCTCTTTGCAGAGCTAAACGGGGCTTCCGCATAGCACAGTGGGGTTTCCTGGCTATACCCATTAATCAACAGAAGACATCCCCTGCTATGACACTCATAAACTCTGTGGCCGACCCAAAACCTACAGGGTGCAACCCTAGGGAATGTGTGTGTGTGTGTGTGTTTGTGTGTGTGCGCGCGTGTGCACGTGTGCACTGTGCATGATGAAAGGGCAGAGCAGATCTGAACATACACACTCCCAGACAACACTTCTTCATTTGGCCATCCATCACTCCTTGACTCATTTATCTTCCTACCCACTTCTCATTCATCATCTTCCCCATCCTTTCACTCTCTGACTTGCTCTCTCTCTCTCTCTCTCTCTCTCTCTCTTACTCTCTCTCTCTCCCTCACTCCTGAAATCATCTGCAGTCCTGCATCTCTGCTGGCCGTGTACCTGTATGGTATGGTGTAACATGGGGAATGTGTGTCATGCATTCTAAAAGTGTTGTGTCCCCAGGACAGGCTGTTTTCCCTGGAGGAGGACAGTGTTGAGAGTGGGAGAGGTCGCTGCCCATATGATCCCAATAGTCCCTGCACATCCACACTGTCTAGTAAGACACTACCACTGTCTGTCTGTCTGTCTGTCTGTCTGTCCAACTACTATTCTGTCTCTGTGTCATTGATAAGACACTAACATGCTGTCTGTCTGTCTGTCTGTCTGTCTGTCTGTCCAACTACCATACTGTCCCTGTGTCCATTAATAATATACTAACATGCTGTCTGTCTCTCTGTCCAGTTAGACACTACCACACTGTCCACTGTCTGTCTGTCTGTCTGTCTGTCCAACTACCATACTGTCTCTGTGTCCATTACAGTAGCACTAACATACTGTCTG
>JAODTR010056283.1:0-17462 GCA_025399935.1 Amblyopsis rosae
GTGGGGGTGTAGGGGGTTAGGCATCTTGCTCAAGGGTGCTTACAGGTAGGCCAGCACAGGGGGTTTGGACCTACGACCTTCCGGCTGGGAACCCAACACCCAGACCACTCGACCATCCTGCCCACTGTCCTTTTAACTTTTCAATTTTAATCAGCTCATCCCCCACCACTGAGACATTGTGCGTGTGTGTGTGCGTGCGTGCGTGTGTGTGTGCGCTCCCAGTGCCCAGGTTCAGTGTTGAGTGTTTGCGTAGACGCAGCAGTCAGGATGGTGTGTCTCCCACATGCACGTCTCTGCCTCTGCACCTGACGCAACAGCAGGTACCACACACACGCACACACACACACGCACACACACACACGCACGCATGCACACACACGCACATGCACAAACATACATGTACCGCACAAGCATGTTCTGCATTGTCAACAGTTCTGCGTTTGACAACAATGTACATTGTAATGAACAATGTTTGTGCGTATATATATTTTTGTCAAGATCTGCTATGCTAATGCTATATATTCTTGCCATATCTTATTAATGGTTTAATGGTACTTTAGCATTAAAAGTTCATGAATCAATAGACATTTATGGCTCCCCACCGGTCCTCACACATTGTAGGGAGGGAGGTTGGTTCCTATGCAACTAAAATAAACATTGAAGCAATGGGATGTTGGCTGTTAATGCAGCACAATGTCCATTGTGTATACTTCTTCATTGCTTAATGGAAGGTCTGGATAGAAAACATAGCCCAGATGTGTAAGCAAGACGTTGTTAAATCAATATTGTTCACTTGATTAATAACACAGCAGTTGGAGACTTGGTTGGAAATTAGGGATAGCACGATGGGGGGAGCAGCTGGTTAAGGGGGTGTTGTTTGTTTCCATGTGAATTGTAGGCTGTGAAGCCCTTTGGGACTGCAATGTGATTAAGGGCTATGTAAATATACTTGACATGAATTGAATGAGCCAATTCCAGTGTTTAGGCTGTATTGCTCACTGTGACTGAGGAAGAGCCTGGGAATCACGCCTCAGATTGATTGTATGTACTTGGGGATTAAACTTTTAACTTGTTGACACAGTTCCTTGAGTTCTCAATGCAATGTAGTTGACAAGCTTAGGTGAAAATACCACATAAATTATGTGTAATAGCACGATCACGACAGATTTCAGTGACTGTTGCTTTAAATTTAACAAGCCACTGCCCACCCCGCCCGACTTCCATGTATCTGTGTTGACGTGAGGCTACGACGAGTACTGCTAGTACTCAAATGCTGTTTCAACATCGTTTTATGGGTTTGGACCACGTATGGTTTAATTTCAGCAGTGTTTTCAAGGTGTTAATATTGCGCATTAATTCCGCCTCGCCGTCCAAACTACAGGAAATGATATGGGAGGCAGAATGTAGTCTGTTGTTGTTTGTGTCAACAACACAGCAGCAGCTTGGTCACACAGCCCTGTGAAGGAACAGGGGTGTTACGTTTTGATAACCAGCCATGTATCTACTAAGCACATTATTTCATGAATGAAGGTTAAATTATACCATAGCACAACATCGCAGCCATCTCTGCCCACTAAACAGCCATGTACCCATAAGCACGTATTAATTAATGAATGAAGGGTTACATAGCACGAAACCGCAGCCGTTCTTGCTGCTACATGGTTATGATAGATATTATTATTATATTATATTATATTATATTATAGTATTATATACTCAAAATACCCGTTAACACCCCAGAGAGAAATAATGGTCAACAGTATGGTGAAATCCGTGTACCTCCCCATGGATGAAGCATGGAGCGCTGTGAAAAGTGCCCCCCCCTTCCAGAAATATAATGAAGATTTGGGTCTGTTGGACCCTCATTGGACGATATATCGTGTAGTTAATGATGCTCTCTGGCGTGGCGGTGCTGATGTTGCGTTATTCACAATGCCCTTTGGACCGCTCTTATCTGGTTGCCTAGGTGATGGCGGTCGCAGGCTTGGATGCCAGTAGAATCCACGGCCTGTCTCCCACGCGGTCTGAGCAGTACTGGGCCACGCCCCCCTGCTCTCCCATTGGCCGAGGCTGCTCGCCGCGCTACACTCCCCTCATACAGGTGTGTGTGTGTATGATATGTCTAGTGTGTGTTTGTATCATGTGTGTTTGTGTATAATGTGTGTGTGTGTGTGTATAATATGTATAGTGTGTGTGTAATGTGTGTAATATGTGTACAGTATATAACGTGTGTGTGTGTGTGTGTATAATGTGTGTAATATGTTTGTGTGTGTGTGTGTATAATGTGTGTACAGTGTATAATGTGTGTAATATGTTTGTGTATGTGTGTGTGTGTATAATGTGTGTGTGTATAACGTGTGTGCAGGTGGACTGGTGCAGCCCCCCACTGCAGAGGAGCAGCTGGTACACGGGGGGCCTGGAGGCCCTGCCCCCATGCCTGTCTTCCCAGAGGCCCCCCCACCTGCCCCAGGGCCCATCCACCCACCTGGCCCAGAGAGACAGTGCTACCAGCTTGGTGGAAGCTGTGAGCACGCACACACGCACGCACTCACTCACTCTCGCACGCACGCTAGGGATGTTCCTATTTTCCGGCATTTAAATAACATCTAGGAATGCATTAAACCAAGCGCTCCCCGCTCCACTCGCAGCTTCAACAGGGAGAGACCAGCTGAGCCACTACTTAAAATGTTTTTGGTCTGACTGACTAATCGTAAACATCCCTAACACACACACACACACCCACTTCAACGCTCTGGTCTGCCCCCCCCCACATCCAGGTGCTTGTGTTGGAGGGCCTGGGGCTCTTTGCCCAGGACCCGGGCTTCGTGGCGGCGGCCAGTCGGGAGATCGCGGACGCCTGCCAGCTGAGCACTGACGAGATGGAGAGCGCCGCCGCCGGCCTGCTCAGGGTCTCTGCCCCCGGTCTCTATGGCTACAGCGATGACGAGGAGGCAGGCGAGGGGGCCAATGGCGGGGACCGACGAGAGGAGGACCTGACCGATGAGATGATTAGCATCACGTCGCTATAGCAACGACCAGCACCACCACGTCCTGTCCTCGTCATCGTTGTTACCGTAACCAGGGAGCTAACCGCTCTGGTTTCTGGGGACCACGTCCTGGGAGACCTATCACAGATAATAGTGCCTTGCTCATGGCTCAAGGAGTGTGCAGGGTTTGCCAGCAGAGCAACAGACAGGAGTCTGTTGCGAGACCGTCCTGATCTCACAAGATTCAGTTTAACTTTGCCGCAAGAATCAGTCTGGAGAGCTTGGGAATCGTCTGTTGCTCTGCTCGTCTGTCTGTCTACCTGCCTGTCTGTCTGTCTGTCTTTCTTTCTTTCTGTCTGACCCGTCTGTCTGCCTGTATGTCTGTATTTCTTTCTGTCTGACCCATCTGTCTGTCTGCCTGCCTGCCTGTCTGCCTGTCTGTCTATCTGCCTGTCTGTCTGCCTGCGTAATGCCTAGAGACTGGTGGTGATTCCCATTCACTGTGAACTAGAAGGAGAGGCTACCTCTGTCTCTGGTGTGCTAGCTGCTAGCTTTAGCCCTGGCTCATGGTATTCACTCCATGCTGAGCTGGTGCAGCCCCAGTGGGACCAGAAGCAGCCGCCCGGAGGCCCCCGTGCTCCGCTGAGAGGCAGACCACAGAACAGGCAGCTTGGCCGTTGGTCAGGCTGTCCTTTGGGGCTTTAAAGGTGCAGTAAATTCTAATCCAGAAGACTTTTTGTCACATTCGCCATCACGGCCGCCTGCTGGCCGTTCTGTGTGCGCGCTGAAAAGGACCTGGTGTTTCTGCACAGCCCAACCTCTGTAAATGGGAACCCAAATGGAGGGATCAACACAACACTATCCCAGCCTTGGCAATGTGTGTCCAATGTGGGGGTGGGCGGGGCTTCTGAGGGAGCATCCTATGGCATTGAAGGGAGAGGTGATTTTTATTTATTTTTTAATGTTTATTCCAAATATCCTCAGTCTTGATATTTGGATATGTGAGTAAGCCAGGCATGGCGTGCTTCACCTATAAAGGAGAAATGATGGGGAACCTGCAGCTCTTGGCATGGTAAATTGAGCTGGACATCACCTTGTCCTCACCCATATCTCTTCAGACTGCACATTGCCACACGCACACACACGTGTACGGAAACATTCTGGCTGCTGAATGAATTGACTGGTGAATTTGAAGTGTTTTATACGACCCCATAACAGGAAATACTGATGCTGGCTCGGTGGCCTCTTCAGTTTTCCATACATACTTGTAAAACACTAACAGAAAGTCAGTAGTGTATATAAAACATATACTGCGGCTTATTCCAGGTCTAGTTTAGCCCCACATTGTTAACCCATGGTTAAGAACAGGGTCAAAGGGCCAAAATACTAGCCCAGGGATAAATGTCAGTTGGAACAGGTCGTGTTGCAGCTGACAAAAATGTTATGAGAAGTTAACTTTAGCTCCATTTCTCACTGGCGCCTTTTAGTTAGAATTGCGAGACCGTCCTGATCTCACAAGATTCAGGTTAACTTTGCCGCAAGAATCAGTCTGGAGAGCTTGGGAATCGTGTTGTTTCAGGCCGTTAGACCTAGTGTGTGGCCATTCAGCGTCATTCTATTAGCTACGGGGGTGGTCTAACCCTAGGGGTGATGAAGGCGAGTTGCAAACTACTCGAGTCGGAAACGACAATAGTGGGTCCTGCAGAGTTTAACGTAGATAGATGATACAATAGTTTTATTAGAATTTATTAGAAGAGCAACGGCTTTCTCAATTGAAAATGTGTTTTTAATTCTTCTCCAGACTTGTGGAGTGGATAACAACAGACTGCTGGTTCACAGGTTCGTCCAATCACATGCCAAGTATTTTTTTTTAAAGCGCCTGCCCTTTTAAACAATGGACGGATGGATGTGTCTTAACAGACACAGATATCTGCCATGTCAGGTTACTTTCCAGCCCCATGTTTAGTACATTTTCAGGAGCTAACCCTACAAACTCTGCGCCAGCTAGCCCTGGGCCAATGTCGGGGTTAGTCCACTTTGGAATTTCCAGGATTGTGCCAGTGTGAATGCTTTCTCAGCCCGGAGCTAACACTCTCTTATGCTGGTAACATACTGGATGCATAGTTTCTCTACGCTGCACAGTTTTGTACGCAACCACAGTGCAACATTCTACGTGACACCTCCTTCTGATTACAGTTGGTATCCATGGTGATGCTAGCAGCTCACGTGGCCGGTCCTAGTGAGATAACGTAATGAAACTGAGACTGCTCCAGGGGAAATGTGCTTATTAATAGCGAGTACAATTAACGTCAATTAAAGTAACCACAGCTTTATGTTAGGTAGAGCCAGCCAGGTCATATTTACATGTGCTGTTTATAAAGTTTGTCATTCAAACTTTATGACCAAAATCTAAAGGTACTTTTAATTCTTACTTAGAAAGGGTGTTTTAATTTATTGAATCCCAATACTTTAATAGCGCAGTGTGTGTGTGTGTATATATATATATAAATATATATATTTATACATACATATATATATATATATATATATATATAAATAAATAAAATTATAATAACAAAATCACTAAAGATGGAATGCAATGCCTTGTTTATGCTGTACCAGTTGGTTGTCATGCACAACCAAGAGCGAGGAGTATCTATGACGACAGCTGCTGTCTCCGGTTTCATGTCAGTTGCTTGGAGATCAAGAACAAGTCTGAGCTTATGCTGCGTTCAAACGGGGAACGTGTTTACCATGTTTATTAGAAGAGTTCACCATTTGAACGCAGTATTATGCACATTCATTGTGTCTTTTGTGAAAGAATGATACGGCATGATACTGTAAACTGTTGTTCAGGTAATCTGTTATGTGGAACCAAAGGGCTCCTACAAGCAAGACCAAAATGTAGGCTTATTATTGTATGCATTTTACACGTAAGGAAATACATGTTGTCAAGACATGTCACCTGCCGTAATACACATGCAATGTTCCCAAACATAAACATAATCTGTATTGTGTCCTGACCTACTGTATGGTTTGGACAAGTCAGTCTCTCAGGAGTTAATTGGTTTCAACATGCATCTCATCATAGTATAATTGATGTCATTGCATTCTCTTTTAAAGTTTTTGTAAACACCTCCTTGAATAAATGCATTTTTTTTCTACCCTACTGCTGCTAATTTAGAAAGGTTGAAATATCCACCGGCAGCAGGAATCTTTATTGTAAGGCCCAGGTGGGGGGAAAATCAAACCACAGATGGTTGAACATCAATCTGGCAATGAGTGGCTGGAGATAAATTAATGACAGACAGACGTGCAGATTAAAAGAATACAGGTGTGAGCCAGTCAGGAAAGGGAGAGTAACCATGACAACATAAAACACACGGTTTCTGTCTCCTCAGTATCAAATACAAATGTTTATTTCCAATTCAGTTTATTTGTTTTGTTGGTTTTACAGTTGCTTTTTACATGTACATTGACAATGTGTAAAATCTGTACAGAATTTCTAAAAATGCAAAGAGTGATTTTTCTGTAATTAATTGTATGCTTTATATCTGTTTGTTGTTTGGAAAAAATCTGTAAAAACTAAATATCATTTGTAGCATAATTAATAGTACCTTTTGAATGTTAAATGGAAAAAAAACTAACAATCATGTTTTGTACCTCCTAATTCTATTCTCTTCTCTATTTTCCTGGATTAGAATTAATAGAATATTTTGTAAGGATCACCACTGAATAAAAGGAATACAATAAAACATAATGATTCATTCTTAAGCATACAGTATGCATCATATACGCTATGACTGTATTACAGCAAAGCTGAGGTGTTATGTTGGTATGACTCAGTCTACATTCAATTCAAGTAATAACATTTTTTAAAGGCTCAGAATTGGTCATACATTAATTTAACATGTGCAGCAAACAAGCTTCTAATACTTTAAACTAGGATTCAAATGAATGGGTCGTTATAACAAGCTATTTATTTTAATCAGCTGTGTTGGAGCAGGGAGACATCTAAAACATGCAGGGCAGCGGCTCTCTAGGACCAGGATTGGGCACCCCTGCTTAAGATATGTCAAATTCACATTAAGACATGAAGGATATTGTTAATACAATTATTTAAATCATTAGATTTGCAAACATCTACAAATAAAAAGTTGTGACCAAAACAACTAGGTCACGGGTACAAGCGGCCAAAATGGGTTTTCTCAGGAGGGTGGCGGGCATCTTTCTTAGAGACGCTCAGCCATCCTTGAGGGACTCGGAGTAGAGCCGCTGCTCCTTTGTGTTGAAAGGAACTAGTTGAGGTGGTACGGGCATCTGGTAAGGATGCCCCCAGGGGGCATTGTGTACGGGCATCTGTACGGGCATCTGGTAAGGATGCCCCCTGGGCACCTCCCTTGGGAGGTGTTCCAGGCACGTCCAGCTGGGAGGAGGCCTCGGGGAAGACCCAGGACAAGGTGGATAGATTATATCTCCACACTAGCCTGGGAACGCCTCGGGATCCCCCAGTCAGAGCTGGTTAATGTGGCTCGGGAAAGAGAAATTTGGGGTCCCCTGCTGGAGCTTCTGTCCCTGCGACCCGACTTCGAATAAACAGATGAGGATGGATGGATGTAACATCTACAAATAGAATAATGTATAGGATTTTCCTGTGAGAGACACTTCTTTACATTGGCTCATGTCTAGAAACGTAATCTAGCATTATTTAGTGCGGTTAAGATCTCAGTCTGCAAAACAGACTAGTCTTGCAGAGCCAGCCTTGCGTAAAGTCTGGGACAGCACCGGCTGACTGCGCCAAGATCCGCCTACCTGACAGACGAGAGCTCTTTTGATCGACAAGCAAGTAAACAAGCTACAGCGCAATTACCAAGTTGGAGGTATTCATTGGGAACGTTAACAACACAAGACTGTCTGTTTGCAGGTCTTGTTAATATGTAATAAGTAGGCTACAGTTAACTGCTTAAAAAAAAAACGAATACTTAAATTAGTCAATAAAACACCGCAATGGCATTGTGCCTAGATACAGACTTGTGAGTGACAATGGTAATAGCCAATGAAAATTGACTACCCCTTTTGCTGATAGTCTCAAGCTTGTCAGTAGTGCACTATGTCCACATGTATACTGCTACATTTTTTATGGAGTTTTTCGATATCGTGTTTTTTTTTTAAAATTACTTCCATACCAGCACGTGTAAAAAAAAAAAAAAAAAAAAAAAGGGAAAAAAGTGATGTCCACGTGGAAATGCATAAATACGCTGTAAACCTGTCAAGAGCATGCCAAGCCAGCAGCTGGCGATGTAATCCTAACCTTTAAAGCCGTTTTGGCCAGAAGCTTAACTACTGGTTCTTAAAAGTTGTCAATGACCACCATAGTGTACTCTGGGCCTCGACCTGCTTATCATTATAGTTGGATAGTAACTATGTAAACCTAGCAAGGTTAAAACCACAGTTTTGCCTTCGTCCTCCATTGCTTAAACATCGCACATGTAAACCAAAGATTTTTGAATTATATCAAGATTGAGCATTATAGGGTATCAATGGAGGCAAAAATTCAACTTTTGGTCTGAGAAAAGTAGCCCCCCTGCTCTGATGTTAACAGTGCACATCAACACAAGACCTTACAAGCCCAACACTCAGTTTTACCTGTCTGCACGTGAACGCTGAGGACCCTGGCAGGAGTTATGCTAAACCTTTGGTTTTAGTGATCGAATGCACCGTTTACGTGTGGATGAAAGGCCAAATCGTGTGCAGAAATAATTAATAAATATAGCAGTGTACGTGTGGACATAGTCTAAGGCTTACAGGGGGGTTTATGTATCAAACATGAGGAGAACTTTGCTTATGTGCTGAAGAGGCTGAGTCTAGCGTTAGCTAGGCTTAGCTAGGCTGTGTGATGTAGTGCAAATGAATGTAAGAGGCTGAACTAGTGTTAGCTAGGCTACATGTGATGTAGTGCAAATGAATGTAAGAGGCTGAACTAGTGTTAGCTAGGCTTCATGTGACGTGGTGCTAATGGAAGTAAGAGGCTAAACTAGTGATAGCTAGGCTACATGCGATGTAGTGCTAATGGAAGGAAGAGGCTGAACTAGTGTTAGCTAGGCTACATGTGACGTGGTGCTAATGGAAGGAAGAGGCTGAACTAGTGTTAGCTAGGCTACATGTGACGTGGTGCTAATGAAAGTAAGAGGCTGAACTAGTGTTAGCTAGGCTACATGTGACGTGGTGCTGATGGAAGTATGAGGCTGAAGCGTTCTCGAGAATGACTAAAGGCTTGGGTATACTACCAAATGCATGGCGTCGCTCAATGTGGACGAGTGCTCGGGCTGCTCAAAGTATACTTCACGTGGAAGCGTTGGCTATTTCTGTGTACAAAATAAATGTGCTCTGGAATTAGTGAACTACCATTTCTAACTACGATGCAGAGAATTAATCTGGGCCTCAACTGCACCTTTAATGAAAACAACTGAGTACTGCAAAATAAAGGCGCCTGTACAAGCTCATCGCTGGGCGTCCAGGGTGGGGGGCCGGTACACGGGCACGCCACGGTCCACGAGCGCCGGACGCCCTCTGATGATGTCGGCGGCCTTTTCCGCCACCATGACGGTGGGGGCGTTCAGGTTGCCACTGACAACGCTGGGCATTATGGAGGCGTCAACCACACGGAGCCCACTGGTGCCCAGGACGCGGGTTGCCGAGTCGACCACGGTGGCCGCATTGCCCGGCGCACCCATGCGGCAGGTGCATGAGGGGTGGTAGGCGCTGTCGGCACGCGCACGCACAAAGGCGTCGATCTCGGTGTCCGATTGGACGGCCGGGCCCGGCTGCAACTCTGGGCCGCGGAACGGGTCGAAAGCCTTCTGGGCGAAGATCTCCCTGGACAGCTGCACGCACGCCCTGAACTCACTCATGTCCTGGTCTGGCTCAGGGGGAAGGGAGGGAGGCAGGCAGACTGATTGGTGTCAGGTACAAGCAGAGCAGGTTGTATAGGTACAGTGTGAAGGCCTCTTACCAGTTGAGAGGTAGTTGGGCTGCAGGATGGGGTGATCCAGAGGGTTGCTGCTCTTTAGTTTCATCCAACCAATGCTGGTGCTTCTCATTGGTCCAACGTGAACCTGCAGCAGGGGAAAGTCCTCCGTGATTGGTCACTTAATCTGTCATCAGCACACAAACCCCACAAACCATGGTTCACACACACACACACACACACACACACACACACACACACACACACACACACACACACACACACACACACACACACACCGCAATGCAAGAGTGCTTCAAAGCTGGTTCTCACGGATACATAATATAATAGATCTACAATATAATGTATAGGGTACTTCTACTACTTAACCTACGGCCTGAGACCTGTTTTGAGGTTCCAGGATCTGCCAATGCTGTAAAAAAGATGGTCCACTGCAGTGAACGGAGCTCACGCAACTCTCTCTTATACATGACTCTGGGTAAATGTACAGGTGCTGCTGTGGAAACCGTGGGAAACCCACGCGTAAAGGGAACGAGCAAGCAAAGTGCACCGATGGTTTAACAAACAATTATTCAAATGCTGTGAGGCGTGAACCCTGTCTGATTGAGCGTGACATTTGGAGGAGACTTGCCAAGGCCGCAGGGTATTTCCCGCTCTGGTAACTCACCAGTTTGCCTCCAACCAAGTGTGTCATACATCACAGCTGTCTCTGAGCTGGCAGGTCAGCTGACACTGACATGCTCTACAGTGTTTACATGGATCGCTGCTGCATTAGGGCCTGTGTGCAAACGCCTCTTTGGCACAGAGAGTGCCCACAACCTCATTTTCAGAGGGTTTCCAGACTGCTTCTCTTTGTTGCTAGGCTACAAAAAAACAACATTGACGACTCCAGGGATGTTCCAAAAGTTCCAAAATATATCTACGTGTTTTGTTTACTGTTCTGTTCTCATGGTTACCTTAAAACGAGATGCATCGCGACTCTGGGCAGTAGATTTGCCTTTCACATGAGAGGCAGGCGGCAGCGTGTGGGACGGAGAGCGGGATGCCGCTTCCCGTGTGAAAAGCCCTTAAGGCCCGGGTATACTACCAAATGCGTGACCACCTCGCCACACGGACACTTGCTTTGGAATAAGAAACATTTATAACTAAGATTTAAATGCACACACATGGTTTCCGGTGAACAATATGGGTGTAACAAAGAAATTGTCTGGAAATAAATATTTTTTTATAGTCTTAGAACACTCATTTGTAAGATTAGTAGGGCTTCTTTTGTCGTCTGAAGCTTCAGCCTGTCGCACATGCTCAGTCAAAGCACGCATGTCTGCGCGGACATCCGTTTAGAGGCTAAATATACCTAGGCTTTTACAGTTTAAATCTAACCGTTTTGAACGTTCAAATGTTCAAGGTCAAAGAAAACACGTTCACCTAAGTACGCCGATCCTGCTGTTCCCTGACAACATGGTTTCATCCTGGAATACAAACACAAATGAAACAGCAGTGACTTAGCGCTGCCTGCTGCCGCATGATCTAGTTTATGAATAGTGAAGAATAGTTTATCACAGTCAGTTGAACAAGGTCCTACGATGACTCAGCTAAATGGAAATACAGATGGATTTCCATGGAATAGTATGAGCGGCTGTGCAAACACAACGCCAAAGCATTAGGGTTTGGGGTTGAGTGTGCGTGTGTGTGTGTGCGTGTGTGTGTGTGTGTGTGTGTGTGTGTAAGAGAGAGAGATTCTGTGCCACTGCGGTTGTGTTTGCTTTGCGTTTGTCTCCTTTTATTTCACTTTGGGATTAATGACCTGGCATGTCATGTGAGTCCAGCATGCTGTGTACAAAGTTCAGCATTCATTTTGTACAGCTTCCACTTGACACACTAGGCATACCTTGGTACTGTGTAGCGAACTATTGTATTTCATGCATTTTCAATTGTAACTAATCATCCGTCTCTATCCCTTGTTTTTGAGTTGTGTTTCCACAAACCCAGTCCTCAATAAGCAATATCGCAATAAATAATAACAACGCAATAAATAATAACGCAATAAATAATAACGCAATACATGATAACAACGCAATAAATAATAACGCAATACATGATAACAACGCAATAAATAATAACGCAATAACAATGCAATAAATGATAACACAATAAATAATAACAATGCAATAACAACCTTTCTGTATTGGGGTCCTAAACACAACAACCGGATGTGACACTGTATATATGTGTACATATACACATATATACAGTGGATCAGGGGTGTCAAATTCAATCTCAGAGAGGGCCAAAATTAAGAATTCCATTTTATGTTATATTCTTTAATTACGACCGGCAACTCCACAAACAAGACTGATTTACGGCTAATGCAAGTAAACATATAGCCTTCACATACACCATTCTGTCTTGAGAGACCACGTTTAAAGAGGCCACTTTGCGTTTGGCCGTTTCTTTTAGGAGGCTTGTTTAGATGTAGCCTAAGTGACGAGCATAACTCAGACCTCTGACCTTATTCTTGATCTGACATACTGTATTTCCCATGATGCATTGTGCATCAATAGCCTAGATTAGCAGTACAGAATAGTGAAGACCCAAGGAGCCCTCTCAAAAAGCATTCTATGGTTAACTTGACAAAATAGTCAATGATCACAAAACCCAGCCTCTGTAGCAGATACATTTGAGGGCAAAACACTTTGGTTTACATTGGAAATAATAATAATATTAATAATAATAATAATAATAATAATATGCCGGTGCCCTAATCATCATTCACATTCATAGAAAATACACAAATAAGGCTACACATTTCTACACATAACGGTATTCTAGCCTAGTTATTATCAATGTTTTACATTATAATCGCCATTGTAATTTATTACCATCATTATTATTTTTACGGAGAGTTCGGTTTATAGTGTTTGTAGGCAACATTTCCCTGTTTTCCAGTCACCGTGAAATCAGGCAAACTCTCTGTAATCCTCCTCCTCAAACCCAGTGAGCCTTGGTTAGCGTCAGCATTCACATCATAATCTTGGTCATAAATTATGTTCACGTCCTCAACTGCTGTAGGCTATCGGAGTCATACTCCCCTCGCTCAGATTAGATCTCCAGCCTTTAGTAGTACAGCTTTGGAAACTTTTTTGCTATCCACACAAATGCTATCAGTGAATAATAAATAATGCATTTAGCGTCGCTGTGTGTATTTCAGTGAATCACAATGCATTTCATCCGCCGTGTCTTGAAACCAATGAAACAATCTAAAACGCATTCTTTGTTTCTTTCCGTCTTAAAGGGAGAAGCACGCAAAAATTGCATCCGGCCGGTCTCAATGAGTTAACAGGGTTTTTAGCAATACATTGTTTAACATTTAGTTTGAATTTGTTAACTAGCCAAGATGGCAAGTGATCGGTGGTTACATTTTGTCGGGGGAAGGTATATCTGGACTAGCGCAGGTCGGCATGCTCGCTTTTGCAGTGCATTCTGGGACTTGTATTTTCAGCGATGTGCGTCAATCATATACCGGCGGGCCAGATATGATAGATACATAATATTTTCTAGCGGGCCGGATACAATTGTGCCGCGGGCCGGATGTGGCCGGCGGGCCTTGATTCTGACACATGTGCAGTAGATACATAGATAGATACACATGCACACACCTGGTAGGCCTCCATCTGAGACGCGACCCGCCCGTGGTCGATGACCTGCGAGGGCAGGAAGTGGAACTGGATGTCTGGGTGGAAGACGCCCGGCCTGCTCCTGATGAAGGCCCCGCTCTCCAGGTGGGCCGTGGCCCCGTAGCCTGGGACACACACACACACACACACAAACGTGCGCGCACACACACACACACAGTCGCATAGTCTCACACACATTTACAGAAACGCACACACACACGTGCGCACACACACACGCACTCACATGGACACGCACAGGCATGCACATGCACACAAGATGGAGCTGTGCTGAATCACCGTGGTGATGGAGCTGAATCACCTTGTATGATGCATCACCATGGTGATGGAGATATGGCCTGTGTGTAATCTAGGTTTGTCTGTCTACATACGGTGTGTGTGTGTGTGTGTGTGTGTGTGTGTGTGTCTGTCTCTCTATACGTTTATTGTTCCATATAATGAGTCCAAATAGAGATATGCAACAGACACACACATTTATATATTATATTATAGTCAGTGCGTGTGTTTGCGTGCGTGCGTGCTTGCGTGTGTTTGCGTGCGTGCGTTTGCGTGCGTGCGTGTTTGCGTGTGTGTGCGTGCGTTTACGTGTGTGCGTGCGTGCGTGCGTGTGTTTGCGTGCGTGCGTTTGCGTGGTTGCGTGCGTGCGTGCGTGTGTTTGCGTGTGTGTACCAGAGAAGCAGGTCAGCCACTGCAGCCCGATGCTGAGCATGCTCAGGGGCCTCTGGGCCCCGTACAGGGTGATGGGCTGCCTGCACTGCTGCTGCACATACAGCTCCAGGTGGTCCTGCAGGTTACCACCCACACCTGGAGAGACAGAGAGAGAGAGAGAGAGAGAGAGAGAGAGAGAGAGAGAGAGAGAGAGACAGGGGGAGAGAGAGGGAGGGAGAGATAGAGAGAGAAATAAAACAAAAATGATTGATGTATTTAATTTCAATTGCTTTGGCAACATACAGTTTTACATTTATTTCCTTTCTTTCAAATTGTGATTTCATAAATTGTATCTTTATTTAATTGTAAAGTTAAAGCAGAACCAGACTGTCACAGAATGAGTGTGTGAGGTGGCAGAAACCAAGCGTAGGTTGGGTTTTAGAAGAACAGTATTTCATTTTAATAAACAAACAGACAGCATGCCCTCACCGCTACAGCAAACAATAACCGACCAGGGAGAATCAGAGGGCTACATGTACTCTAGCTAGTTAGGGGAATGGGCACCAGGTGCGTGTAATGAAACGACACAGACAAAGTCCACGATGAGTAACTAGGGAAACCCCAGGAAGCATGGCAGGGCCATCACGCCCTGACAGACAGACGCTACCATGGCGATGGTGGGATGCCAAATGAGAAGTCAACAGAACCAGAACAACAATCTCTCCTAACACTCATCCAGGAATGTCTGGATGAGTGTGATTGTGTGCGTGTGTTTAGATGATAATCTTTGGGTTTCGGGACCAGGAGGTTTTTGCGTGAGTGTGCAGGATGTGTGTGTGTGTGTGTGTGTGTGTGTGTGTGTGTGTGTGAGAGGCGTGGCTGCATTGTCCGGGCTTGTGCGCTCTTCCTCTAGCTTGACTCAGTGGCCTAGAGCAGTGATTCTCAAACCTTTCAGCTCACAACGCCCAAAACAACTGAGACGCGTGACCCCCGCTATCCCCAGAGGTGGTAGAAAGCATTGATATTATTTTACTATAGGCTAGTAGCAGAAAACATAATGTAGAGTATAAACTGTACTGCTAACAACTATGGCTGAAATATGCTAATTCTATTAATTTTAAAATTATATTTCATTCATGAAAATAATCTTGTGACCCTTCCTCTGTGCCTGGGGGGTACCAACCCCCACTTTGGCATCCACTGGCCTAGAGTGCCATAGTTAACGGGTATTTGGAGTATATTACTTTAATTCCCAAGTGCCACAGCGGTATTTCTGCAGCAAACTTGGGGTAAATGTACTTTGTTTCAGGCCATGCATGGTAGATTGAGCGGTCTGCCACCGCCTACGTCAACCTCCACAGCAAAACACCATTAGTGCATTACAATGCTCCATCTTGTTCCAGCAGAAGAAGTGCGAGGTTGCATTCACACAAGCGGTGAGACCACTTACTTTCCCGCTAGTGCCAGTGTAGTTTTGAACAACAGTTGCATTCAGCGCCCACAAGCTTTCCTATTGGTTTGCCGATATGCTCTGACTGACTTCCCGCGATGGCAGAAGACGAAATAAAAGGACATTTTGCCATCTGCCGTTACTTTTTGGCGAGCACTGCCGTCCCGCTTCTAGAAGCGGAGCGGGACGCCTTTTTTGAATGGCTTGCTAACATTGAGAGGCATTGCCGCTCATGTGTGAATGCCCCGTAACAAGCCACCAGCAGCAGTAACATCCGCAGGTGTTATTGGAAGTGGTCACACCTGGGACTGTTGCCAGAAACATCCAGACTGTTTAACTAGCCAACTGCCATCTCAGCACACCGACACCTACATGTCTCGCACACACACACATACACAGACACCACCCTTGTCTCGCACACGGTAAATGTGAAATTATTAATCCTACTCTGCCTCTCACTCAGCCCTCATTGATTTTTGTTGTTTAGGTGCTAGTTTACCCTCTGATTAAGATTGCTGTTTAAATAAGGGATTAGGTCTCTCATTAAAATCAATGGTTATGTAAGGGGTTAGTTTACCCTCTGTTTAAGATTACTGGTTAAGTAATGGGTTACAGTAGGTCTCTCATTAAGATCAATGGTTATGTAAGGGGTTAGTTTAACCTCTGAATAAGATTTGTAGTTAAGTAAGGGGTTAGTTTACCTTCAGTGGTTAAGGTCAGAATTAAAGTTGAGATGACCTGGCTGTTCAGACAGCGAATATACAATTAATCTTTTATAAATACTATTTGCAAAAAAGGTTCACAAGCACACTGTGTGTGTAATTAAAGTTGGATTCAATCTTAAATTAACTAAGATAAACTAAGATAAACTATGCAAATATTGACAGTAAATAAAAGATAAACTAAGATAAACAAAGATAATCTAAACTAAAATAATATGAACTATGCTAAAATAAGATTAGATATATAGAATAATAGAATAATTAGAATAGAATTAAAATAATAAGACATGCATAGCGGTTGCTACGGCTCAATGCTCAGCATTTGAATATCTGTGATAACAGCCCTCGTAAGTGGCTACGTCACTACGACCATATATGGACATCTGGGTCAAACGCTATTGCACGCACACATACGTGTACGACATTTAAGTTAGTCAGGAAGTAGGGCTGGACGATTAACTGAAGAGTAATCGAAAACAATATTCAGAAAATCTAACCAACGTAATTTTCCTAATTCCTATTCCCAAACAGGTTTTCCCTGTTTTAAAAAAAAATCCTGTTTAAATCAAGAGCAAAGTAAATAGGACGATGTGTGTTTTACAGATAAGCCCATTTACGGCGACCCATGACAATCCCAGGCACATCCATAAACGAGCAGCATCTACTGATAAACGGTGCTGTTATTACTGTAACTATGCATTAGTATCAACCGTGATAGAAACAACACTTCACGTCAATGGCTCGTAACACGTCAGCTCAGGTGGTGTCACACAAACATGTATCAGAGCAGAACAGACTCATAATGCGTGACAGAAAACTTAAAGGTCCTTGCCATTGGTTATAGTTCATATCTTATATATTAAAACAATGTGCATACCAACTCCAATAACATAATTAAACAATATAAACACCCTAAAATTGAAATATATCATAATTTTCTCTGTTCTGTAACTACTAGGCATGTAAAATACACTG
>JAODTR010056294.1:0-11674 GCA_025399935.1 Amblyopsis rosae
TTTGGGGTCCCCTGCTGGAGCTGCTGCCTCCGCGACCCGACTCTGGATAAGCGGATGAAGATGGATGGATGGATGGATTATTATTATTATTATTTTAGTACACAGAACGGGAAGCTGATGGAACATTCAGAGATATTCCTATTATTTTACACATGGCTGATTCTAGCTTTTAATCAATGTAGTATACACTTGATACTCTTGTATCAAGTGCGCTATATAAATATACAAATACAAATGCTATGACAATAATGTTGTATTAAATGTTGTCCCTGAAATCAGACCTTAATCCATCCTTCTGATGGGTTTAGGGTCACTATACAAATACTACAAAGAAACAGTGTACAGATGGTTTGATCAGATAATCTATATTCGATTAGGTGATTTAATTTTATTTCAGAATCATTTAATTTTAACAAACCATTTATTGGTATTTCATAAAATCTGAAATCAGATCAGATGCCTTCTGAGCAGCTGGCCCTGGGAAACCCCTGTTCTGCATGTTTTTGTGTCTCCCTGCTCCAACACACCTGATTCAAATTAGGTACAGTTGCAGGCTTCTGCAGAGATTAATAATGATTCATAGAACTGATAATGTTTTAGGAAATGTTTCAGGTAATGAAAAACATTACTTCTGGCACTGGTAATATAATAGTGATACTATAATGTAAAAATACATACATTATTGCAATGCTTTTTGTCTGTTGGTTGTAAAGGAGAACTCAGAAGAGCGCCCGGTGTCTGTGAACAAGCAGCGCCTAGGTACCATGGGGGACCGGCCATCAAGGCCCTCCCTTATCGAACAGGTGTTGAACCAAAAACGACTGGTGAGCGAAAGCTATTTAGAACCTCCTCCACCACTGGTTACAGTGTATGCATTCATTTGTGAAGCCTATTTTAGACACTATGGACTGGTTTTATGGAGCCGTTCGCCAGATTATCTGAGAAACGTAGATCATTTTGACATTGTAAAAAAAGCATAGATTAAAACATAGATGTTTAGTCTGGCTTTTGAATGATTAACTTTTAATTGATTTGACTTGATTTTATGATTTTGTAGTACTTTGAGCTATTGTTTTAATACATTTTTAGTTGTATCCAGTTATATCTTGTTAATGTCTGTATGTTTATTTATGTATTTTATTTTATTGTTAAATTGTTTATTATTATTATTATTATTATTAAAGCATTTTTAATACATATTTTAGGAAATGTGTTAAATAGTTTGATTAAATTGATTTTGATTTGATTGTGTAGGGCACAGTTATACTTCACTGACAATGACTCATTTCTTTTGTAAAATAATTAACACAATAACACAACAATTCTTATTCAAACTCAAATAATAATTTCGCCCATTTACAGATTTAACAACTGTATTAGTAGCCCCATCAACATAAAATTGTATTGATTATCTGGTCATTCATTTTACTCTACACTAAAATATTCTGTAGCTGGTCGCTTGGCCAAGTAGGAAGACGTGTAAGTGTGTGTGTGTGTGTTTTTCTTAATTTTTTGTTACATAATATATATCCAAGTTTGTCAAACTTGATATTCTAATACCAGTCTTCCTATAAAAGTCACAATGTAAATATGACAAATAGTAACACATTTACATCAGGTTTGTCAAATTGTGGTTTGCAAGTTAACATTGTGTTCTCTACCACTGTATGTGTGTGTGTGTGTGTGTGTGTGTGTGTGTGCGCGTGCACGCTTGATACAGTCACTGCTCAGGAGCCCAGAGGTCATTCGATTTCTTCAGCAGCAGCAACAGCTCCTGGCTGCACAGAGTCGCAGCCAATCACAGCAGGGGTTCCCAGGCTGCTAGCCTAACGCCAGCCAATGAATGGATGAGCTTGGTGCTTGTCACATAATCCAGCAGCGATGCAGCTGATGTATGGGACACTGGCCGAATACTGAACAATAATGACTAGCAAGGATTTTAATTAGTTCCATGTGGTGAAACCATGGTTGGACTATTTGGTAAATAGATTCTATACTTTTAATTGGTCCATGCATCATTGTCCTGCAGCATCTTTGTATAATTTAGCTTTGTGGTTGTGATAATGTTAAACTATTGATCAACTCATGAAATGCAATGTCTCAGCTTTCGCATATTTCAAATACTTGTTGTTTGACAATCATGCTATAATGCATGCTAATAGCAGCCTAGCCTACTAATCATATATCATGAGCTGTGGTGAAAAGGTTGTAAGTTATCTGATTTTAACATATAAATATGAGATAAGTATTATATTGTCGTGAACATAGATTAGACCCCATGTTTTATCAGTTGATGCTATACCAAGCTGTGTTAGATGGCTGGTATTTTTTTAAAGCGTTTTTTTCACATTTTTGACTATCTGCCTCTGAGACAATACACCTGCCATTTGCTGAATAAAAACAGTGGTTGACTCGATGTAAAAAAAGTGTGTTTCCTTTGGTTTATGTATGCCCTCTGGTGGTCAGAAATTGAAACAATTTATTGAAAATTATTAACAATTAGGATTGTTGATGAAAATTTTAATGCACAGTTAATAAAAATCAGTCTGAACATAAAGTAAAACATCGGCTTCATATGTCAACATGTTTGAAATAGGTACTAATAACATTAAGCAGACTTTCAGTACCTAAAGGTAAATCCCATTTCTCATATTGTCTTGGAGTGCAGTTACATGTAACACAATATAAAAACAATGCTGTATGAGGTTTTGCAAAAACACAGTTATTGTAAAAACAAGCTGCAAAAAAATGGGTTTTGTAGCTGAGAAATATATATCAGTTTCACAACCACTATAAATAATCATGACAAGTAGCTCAACAATAATGATACATTCAGAATCTATGACTACCTGTATAGGACCAATAGCGCGCAAGAACGGTGTGTTAGGATACAGAAGAGATTGGGTTGTGGGGAGAGCCCATCTGTGTAAGAACCTTGTCCAGCCATTGTAAAGGTCCATGCAGATGCACCTCAATCCAGCAGGGGGTGCTGGTCACATCCTGGCGATGGTATTCTGCACCCCAGCCCTATGGAACATTACCTTGTTTAGGTATGTATATAGCAATATCCATTTGTATAGGGGACATTTTATAAGTTATTAGCCTATTAATTATATGATAGAACAGTTGGTGTGCATGTTTAACTAACTAATTTTGCAAACCAATAAAAACACTTTACTTTGGCAAAAATCTTAATCTAATTGTGATTATTTTTTGTGGGGGAGATGCAGGTGTAATTTTCCTAACATTCTGTTAAACTGTTTCAGAATAGAAGTGTGCTGGGTATTCCATTCTCTTGAATTACCTTGACGAAGCTCATGCGGATGGTACACATTTTGGTGAGCTCGTAGACCACCTCAAAGCCATGGTTGACTGACTGAGACAGGAGCTGGGCAAACAGCTGGTTGTTGAAAATCTTTAGACTGCAGCCGCTGGGGATCTTACACACGGTAGTGGCGTGGAAGCCGTGCTGGAAGTTACAGTTCCGGCTTTGGACGAAGATACTGCTGTCGCTCAAGCACTCAGCATACACCTCTCCACCTACATAGTACAGGTGCAGCCCTGGAATGGAGTATTAAGTATTAACTGTAAAGTAGATTCTAATACACATGATCAAAAAACGACAACTGCCACTGAAAATGCTCTATTCTTGATAGCAAAATAAACCTGTATCAATCAATAACTAATCATTTTTGGCACGTTGAAGGAATAATAAAATCACAGTATCTAGCAATTCAGTCGCTACATATGCTGTAATTAAATTGTTTTTATGTCCTCTTCCAGTGAGACACCAAATCATATGAACGCAACACAACTGAATGTCAGTAGTGCTGACATTCATCATTAATCATTTCCCCTACTGCCTCAATCACTTCTGTTCACGCAAACCACACATACATACACATACAAACTGCTGATGTTTATGTGTGACCAATATCGCTAATACGGACACAGACTACAAAACCAGGAAACAAAATTCCGTGTGTCACCTTCGGCACTGCCCACATCCCACAAGACATGAATTTCGCAACGGAAGGCGGCGGTCCTTCCAGGTTTTCATTCCTGTGTGTGACCGTAGCCTAATTCCTTAACCTGACATGCCAGTTGGATTGTTAGACACAGGTCCATCTGGGGAGCCATGCAGCAAAACCTTTTGAAAATTACAGGCACTTCCTTGGCATTCATTGGATAAATTATCTGAGTGTCTGTTTTCAAGTCGCTTTTGCTGTCGGCACACCTAAACCACCACACCCGTAGCTAGCTAGCTAGCTAACAGTACGGTGCTGATTGATCAGATCAATTGCTACTCTGATTCAGTCGAACGGATTTCTAGGCTTTTCCAGACTATTCCAGATTCTCGCTGCTAAATTTAACTGAAGCTTGCAAGATCAGAATGGTCTCGGAAGGCAAATTACTCCTGTGGCTCAAATGTAGAAATGATAAAAAAGCTAAATTCATTTTATGTTAAAAAAAAAAAAAAATTCTAATGTAAAGTCACTTTGTATAACTTATTTAAACTAGCCAATATGTTGAACCACCTTTGCCTATGTGCCTGCGCGTGTGCTCGATGGTGGAGTTGCGGTTGACGTTGGACAGCAGCCCGAGGCAGAAGCGGTTCTTGTTGTTAGATGGGTCGGTGAAACCATCCACCAGAACACTACGAGACGAAGCGTGAAATGTCTCCCCCACCCGGTTGTTGAGCTCGTAGTATGCAATGGAACACCAGTACTCTGGCTCCTCGTAGCACACAGGCCGTAAGTCTGCAGGGAAACAACCAGGGCAAAGGCTCAGAAAAACATAAAAAGAACAACGCCTACACACACTTGTTTATTCACCGGCGGGAGTGATAGCCTTGTTGGAGCAGTTCCATCTGGAGTCTGTCCATGACGGAACCTGACTACCCCTAAATTGTTGTGAAAATATCCCCGAGTGACATACAAACTTGTGAGAAAAACTATAACAATGTGTCTCAAGGGATACTTGTAATGTGCCGGTAATTGTAATATACTGTATGTTTGAATATTTTGTGCCTACAATGGGGTCCAAAGATCTCTGTCCTCCTGTTTCTCTTTCCATTATGTCCTTGCTTTCCTCAGAGCTTCATTCTCTCGCCCTCCCCTTCATATCTCTCCTAAGAGCCCATGCTCGGGGCCAGTCTGCTATCCTTCCCACTATTAGTTGAATCATTCATCACACTTTAAAACAAAGCCTTTATTCAGTTTCTCAACGCAATTCATGAGAATGTAATATTATCGAATTATCAATACATATTACCTTATATTATTGCAATTTTAATAGTCTAAAAAGTAGTCAAAGATATTGATAGAAGTAGGCTATTAATAGATACTGATTATGAAAATAACTGTCAATTGTAACAATTCCATGGTTGTAACAATGTTTTGTTTCACTCAGATGATTTTGTTTCATTTTCATTAATTAAAAGCATTCACGTGGAAACAAAATATTTAGACATTAATTTTAGAGAATAATTAAAAAATTCTTCAAGATGTTGGTAGTGGATTTTTGAACCATACAGTGTGATTGTCAATTACACCTCTGTATTATGTGACATGGCACTTTTCCACTGCATGGTACAAGCTCAGCTCTACTTGCTTTAGGAGCATTTGCATAGTATCAGCTCAACTAGACTACTAGTTTTAGCATGCTTTGTTTTCCACTGCAAATAGTAATGTAGATGGTCGTCATAGCAACGTCACTGTTTGAACCACTACTGCCATTGTGGTCTTTTTATGAATATTTTATAGATTATAATTACATTTATAATTTACATATTTTTATGTTTAATCATGTATCTATTCTGTTGGAAGAACCTTTAGTTCAGTAAATATCCCTTTTAAATGTTTAAAGTAGTCCTAGATGTAGGTTAATTATCAAATTTTTCAAAAATACATGCTAGATTTTTGTCGGTAAAGTAATGGATTACAGTTTCAGTTTCATGTAAAAGGTTACATGTAATCAGTTACTCCCCAACTGACTGCTATTATCTGCTATGTTTAGTCTGCTAAAGACAGCTATAGAGCGTAACTGTGGTTCCAGAAGTACATTTCCCATTCATTTTCTCCATTGACTTTTAGTAAAATACTTATATGAAGTGTTATATGAAGTCAAACCGCTAAAAGATTGTGAATCGATGGTATTTGCTCCGGTAGAAGCTGCGAGTCCATATGATTTCAACCTTGTTTTCAAAATAATTACTACAGTACAATATCCACAATCCTAAAGTGTAACAGCGACATCTCTGATTAGTGGAGCTGGCTTTCCTCATGATACCATCCTGACCTTGCAAGCTTTATTTGGAGCTTCGGAGCCGTTTCGAACTCGGAGAAGTATAAATAATATGAAAACTATTGTATTATACTATTATAATGGTACAGTATAATATACACAGTGCAATAACTAATTAGGAAGAACCAAGAAAAATATGCATTTTCTGGGATTTGCAATAGTTTATGGGATGCGCAGTTCCTTCACTATTAAAATAAGTTATGTACACCGCTTTGGTTAAATATTTTTTGTTCGTAGCGATCATTCTTATAGCTGGATGGCTTGTTTCCAGGCTTAAAGGACCCTTTCCATGAAAAACAAGTATTTCTAGTTGTTTTTGGCATTAGCAATGTCGATTGCGAATGACAAGTGCTGGGCCTTTCAACGTGGACTGTTAGCTCCCTGGTCTGTATTTGCCATAAAAGGAACAGAGGTGGAGAAACAGGCGTATCAGAAAAGAGTACGTATGTTACGTAGATTACTACAGACAGTTTGTTTGGTAACGCCCCTATGAGGATATGGCCAGCTACGTAGTATTCAGCGAAATGTACAAGCTAAGGAACTGATATTGATACAGTACACAAACCATAAGTATAAGTTTAATGTTCAACATTTGCAGGTGACCAAATCTGTAAATCTATTTTTTGATACAGTAACTGCATGCTACCGTAGCATAAACACAACTGAGTCTGCAGGACAGGCATATTATCAAGAGTGATGTGCAAATCAATAACTACATTAGATTAATATAAGATATTGTTCAGGAAAAGTAAACGGATTAGAAACAGGCTGCTTAAAGATGTTGTGTTGATTAACTTAACCTAAACATTGCTCGTTGATAAAGACGAGCTTGTGGTGTCATACAGAAATTGTATCCCCTGCCGCAAATGGATTGCCGTTTTTGGTACCACGAGTAATGCTTTAATCTGTGATTAAATCATATTATGCAAAACATTTAACTTTATGTCTGTGATAATAACAAAGATAGAATATGTCTTTTTTTAACTTTAACGTTTCTTGTTTAACCGAATATCACTTTGTAGTAAAGCAGTCTTAGCCTCACGTCAACACAGCTACGTGGAAGTCGAGGCGGGGCGGGCAGTGGCTTGTTAAATTTAAAGCAACAGTCACTGAAAACTTTTCTGAGAGTTGTGGTATGATGGTGGAATGCCACATGAACTGGTATTTTCACCTAAGCTTGACTACATTGCATTGAGAAGTCAAGGAACTGTGTCAACAAGTGAATAGGAGCATTAAATGACTCCTTTAAAACTCTTTATATAAGGGTTTTCCGAAAGGTCAATGGAGAAAAAAAATGGGAAATATACTTCCGACACCAGACCCCCAAAAAAATGGGGGGATCACTGTTACTGTTACTGTTATGTAACGACTCCGTCAAGTATAAACTAGTATAAAATAGCTCACCTCGGTTGGGGGAGGAGAATGTCAGCTGTGGTTTGTTGGTGTTTGAGGTGTTGCTGGGCTTTACGTCTTCCTGGGGGGTGGTCTCCATCATGCTATATGGCGGTGGGGGTGTATCCGCTAGGGGGATACAGAACAGATAGAGGTTTACCGGCGTGCTGCAGTGTTTCTCAACCACATGCCACTGGCAACTGAACACACCTGGAGGTTTTAACAATAACTCCCCATATTAGCCATGTCTTAAATCATAAAGAAGTTAACCATTTAACCAAACGTTAACCATTTACACTATTGAGAAATGTATGTGAATATATTTTTAGATATCACAAGTAGCACAAAAATAACAACAAAAACACTGACATTGAAATCATCTTGTGACCCCCACCACATTTTGAAAAGCGCTGATGTAGGTATATCATAAAGAGTGTAACAGATGTATGAAATAGCTGACGTGTCTGTACCACAGTCAACAGCTACAGTGTCAACATATCTCCCACCTGTGATGTGGAAGGGGCTGTCTGGCTCGGCAATGCTGTTTGGGGAAGGGGGGTAGCTGCGTGGCGTCGGGGAGTGGCTGAGGGACGAGGCAGGAGAAGAGGAGAAGGAGGAACATGGAAGGGGAGGAAAGGAGTCAGGGTAGGTGGCGTTCTGGGGCATCAGGGGCTCATTGTGCAGAGAGGCATTCCGGAACTTGGCCAGTAAACTGTGTTGTGGGTTGAACTCGCTGTGGCGTGGAACCAACACCGGGGGCAGCACTGAGACATGGGTGCAAAAAAATACAAAGTTACAGACATAAATCACAACATAAAACCAAATAAAATATATAAAACAATCAAAATAATTTTTTAAAGTAAGATGTTTTTTAAAAACTAAATCACTTGTTACAGCAAATATATCAGGCTACTATACTCTACCTGGCGTCTCCACACGCCTGTAGTGGTAGGGGTTGATGCAGATGTCTTTTTGCTTGGAGCCGAAGGGAAACTCGCAGCAGTCCAGTGCTTTGAGTTCGTGGTGAGACTGGAGGTCGGGCCAACGCCACACCCGGCAGTAGATGACGTGAGGGAGGCCTTTCCTGTGGGACACCTGCAGCCTCCCATCTAAAGACCTGGGTATGGTCACGCACTTACCTACGCCAGAGCAAAGAACTTATCAGACGGCTTGGCTCTGGGTCAGGGTTTGTATCCGATATGATACACAATGATGTGTTGTGTCTGAACTAATAGGGTTCTGTTGTCCCATTAGTAGATAATAAACATGAACAAGTACTCTACTCTGATTTACCGCACATCTTTTGAAAGACCGTGCTATAGAATAAAAATAAAAGTCCTTTATAAAGTGGAATCAGGGATACTGGACAAACCTTGTTGATATTTTAACTCGATCAAAACAAAAACACCTCCCCTTTCATTGCCATAGGGCTGTGTAGAAACACTGGATTAATTTTACAGAACAGGCAGCTAACGGACTGTGAGGAGATATTCGCTGACTTTTACAAAACATGTATTAGCTAACAATCACTGATACCACCTTTAAAGGTGAACTAATATCCTAACAAAAAATAACTTGATGTACTGTACATAAACATGAATAGAATGTACAGTCAGGTGAGATGACGATTCAATCAAGCCATATACAGTATATAAACATACAGAGCAGGTATGTCATGTAGGATTAGCATGGGCACAGCTGCATATTCACCAGCAGGTGTCAGTATACAATCTGCTCATTGGTCCTTTAATAGAGGCATTGTGTATACAATATTGTATGTAGGCATATTTCTAAAACCTTAGTCCAGTCAGGACCACTATAGTCAAAAAAAGTATTTTATTTGCATTACAGTTAATTATATTTGGAGGTGTGGCTCTGTTCTGGGAGCTCCCTACCCTTCCATGCACATTTGGAAAGCCCAAGGCAGGGAGAGCAGCCATAGACCAACCACATGGTACAGAACAGAGCAATCATCAATGACAACGAAAGCAGAACAAAGAGGAGGTGCAGGGGGAGGTGGTGGAAGCAAAGGGGCTTGCCGGGGAAGCGGCAGGAAAGGGCAGGCTTAGCCATCTTAAGTAAGGCGCCCTGGAATATTTGGCCAATGCGTGTAAAGCAACAATCATCTGACAATCTAGCTAAACATGACTTTGCTGCTTGGAGTAACGCTAGCTTGATTATTTCATGTTGTCTTTATGCTACATATATATGCTATGTATATCCTCTAGAGGAGCAGAATTACATTCAGCTAAACGCTGAGTCATTATTCTGTCTGAACATGCATCCAAGCAAGATCATCAGGCACCAATGACCCTGGTTTCGCTAAACACATCCCCCTTGTGGCCAAACGTCACACACTTCCACTTCTAAAGGGGTGTGTTTGGTGAAGGCACACTTACTGGGCTGGCCGGGGCAGCTCAGAGCTCTCTCCAGCTCCTCCATGGCTCCCTTCTTCTTCTTCAGCTTCTTCACCAGGGAGTCCACAGCCTTCTCCGCCCACTTCTCCTCCTCGTCCCCCTGCTTCCACCCCAGAAGACGCTTCACCGCCGGACTGGTGAAGGAGAAGAGGGAGGTGATGGAGGTGGAGGAGTTCATCCTGGGAGAAGGGACTTGGAGGAGAGCTAAGGAAGGGGCAGAGATGTGCTGAGGTGAGGCTGTGTAAACAGACGGGTGTTTCTTATGGCCCTGTTACATCCCAGGTCGTGATGGAACAGTTGGGTCACCGCCAAACTAAATCCTAGATCTACGGTGGCACACACGAGACCAGGGCAGCTATGGAATTAGCGGCTATTCCCCAAAACAGAAGGAAGTGCAGGTCCGGTTTCAATCATCTGACACAAGAGGAGAGAATCTGTATGATGGCTAATTTATCTGAAACACAGGCATGGCTTTAGCTGAGGAACTAGGTTAAAGAGGATTACTTCACCCTAAAAATGTGTGCGTCAATTATTAGCGCCCCTCACATCTGGATAGTACATGTTTAATCCGCTATCAGTGTATAAGAGCAAAATGTCACATCAACAGTAACTCCCTGTGAAGAGATGATAGGAAACCCTTGTTTCTCCCAGCACTGCAGGGTGTGAGGGTTGCTAACTTCATTAAATTGTTATCTGGATGAAGTATAAACCCAGAGTCAGCCAGACAGGCCCAATGAAAACATCCTGATTCAGATAAAAGACTAAACAACCACAAACATGAAAAAATACTCTTATTTAATGCTCTGGGTCAAAGGATTGGTTTTCACTGTAGATTTTCATTGCATTTAAAGGGCCTGACCACAATAAGGCCACCGCATGCATCCAATCTATTTCCTATTAACTGGATTATTTTCATCAAGCAATATCGAACATGTCAGACAGAGAGCACATAGCTTGAGCAAGGTGGGCAGGCTGATTTATGTAGCCATTTCCAATCAGGAGCGTCCCTTCTAGGACTTCTGTTTCTGTGATCCAATGCCACTAACAGCCAGGAGCCATTCTGTCTGGCCAGAACATCACAGGACAGAGGAGGGGGAGGGGTATAGAAATATATATATATAGATGGATGGTTCAAGTCCTCAGGAGAGAGACAACGAGATGTAAAATAACAACCACTCAAATTGTTCAAACCCCACATAACAGTTTGCCTATGATCTATGTGCATGCTCATACTTTTTTATGCCAATAAAAATATTCACAATGACAATTATTATAATACGTATTATTTTTAGTCATATTCCTGTCTTCTTATTGGGATAATATTTTAGAATGCTGCCAGTGGGAATGCTATCAGCTCAGTATGAAATATGTTCAGGTCAACTGTGGAATAGGCTGTGTGCGCTCATGTGAAGGAGCGCTCCAACCCCAATGCGGCAGTAGCCGCGGCTCTTTCATGTCACTGGCGTCAAACTGTCTACAGGCCTAGATAGCCTAATTACCTACTGCTTTCTCGGGGGGGGGGGGGGGGGGGGGGGGGGGGGGGGGGGGGGGGGGGGGGG
>JAODTR010056305.1:0-15000 GCA_025399935.1 Amblyopsis rosae
GGGGGGGTGGGGGGGGGGGTGGGGGGGGGGGGGGGGGGCGTGTGTCGGCTCTTTTCATGCTAGAGGGGTCTTGACACAAAGGGCCTCAACAAAAGAACGCTCTTATTCTCTCATTATTGACACCCCTAATTGTTTGTGCTGTCGGATAAAAGCAGCTCATATCAGCAATAACCTTCTGTCTCGCGTCCCGGCGCTTCTCGCGTTCACAAGCCACAGACTGCGTATCCTCTGCATTCATAACCTCACAACTGTATGGAGGGATGGAGAAGCCTGCAGCTCGCCAGGGATTCACATTTCCATTTCGTTTATTAGCCGTTTTGTGGCATCGCCTTGCGATATTGTTGTCTTATTAATTACGTGCGGGGGCGTCGGTACAAATCTCCTGGTGGATCAGCAGCGTGTTGCTGTGAGAAGAAACGCTGCCTTAATTAAACGACACGCCGTTATTAACACTGGGTAGTGGCAGCGGCCGGCGATCAACGGCCTTTAAGAAATAAGTGTCTAATCCCATTTCAACTGGTGTAATTACAGGGAACAGAGAAGGCTTAATGCCTTATGAATATTACATCGGCTATTCTGCTAAAGTGTTGCGTAGTGAAAAGAATTAGCCTCAGAGCAAATGAATGCATTCATGAGTGTCTAATCAGTTATGAGCTGCTGCTGTAACAGTGTGGTTCTCCTCTCTGTTACCTAGTGGATGGTGGGCACACAGAAAACATCCACATGTTCAACGCATTTAACTCACATCTTGCTCAAGAGAGCTGAGAATTGACTCCAGGACCAGAATTGAACCCAGGACCACTCATCTCCATGGTGACCTATACCTCGCACGCACGACGCACACACACGCACGCGCACACACCAGCATAGACCTCAGTCTATGTTTGTTTGTGTGATAGCAGGATAGCGGGCTATGTCCCGCCACAACCCAGACAACTGGATTCAACTGATCTCACACAGACACACATACACACACACACACCACAGGTGCATGTCAAGGGAAGGAGGGGGCTGTATATGACCTTGTTGCCCCTAAACCTTCAACCTGCAGAAGAACCTGTGTGTCTGTGTGTGTGCGTGAATTTGTCTGTATGTTTGTGTGTGTGTGTGTGTGTGTGTGTGTTTGTATCTGTGTAAGACCAGTCAGCCAGGTGGTCTGGGTTGTGAAGGTCAAAGGTTAAGCGCCACACCACACACTCAATGGTAACTAGCGTGAGTAACTTGTACTTTCTGTTCAGGGAATAATAGGGAAGACACCACAAAAATAATTTCATAGTGGTCTAATTTTAACATGTATGGAATAGTATATTAAAAACATTTATCTAGTATGTGTTTGGCTAATATAAAATCTAATATAAAATAAAACTGAGAGTTAAAAAACTTTGACTCATTGTCTGTGAAGACTAAAAACCCCGTTTTAGATTACTGTAAATCTGCCTATTATCATCTTCAGATCACTAATCTTACTGGTATAATAAATATATCCATCCATCCATCTTCATCCCCTTAACCGTAGTCGGGTCACGGGGGCAGCAGCTCCAGCAGGGTACCCTTAACTTCTTTTTCCCGAGCCATATTATCCAGCTCTAACCCTAACCCAGATATAATCTCTCCACCTGGTCCTGGGTCTTTCCCGAGACCTCCTCCCAGCTAGACGTGCCTTGAACACCTCCCTAGGCAGGCGCCCAGGGGGCATCCTTACCAGATGCCCGTACCACCTCAACTGGCTCCTTTCGACGCAAAGGAGCAGCAGCTCTACTCCGAGTTCCTCACGGATGGCCGAGCTCACCTTTTCTCTAAGGGACACCCCAGCCACCCTCCTGAGAAAACCCATTTCGGCCACTTGTACCCGTGATCTAGTTCTTTCAGTCTTGACCCACCCTTCATGACCATAGGTGAGGGTAGGAACAAAAATTACCCAAAAGATTGAAAGCTTTTTGTCACAACGGTGCGGTAAAGCGATTGCAATACCGCTCCCGCTGCTCCGATTCTCCAGCCAATCTCCCGCTCCAATGTCCCCTCACTTGCGAACAAGACCGCGAGGTACTTGAACTCCTTCACTTGGGGTAAGGACTCATTCCCTACCCGTAGTAGGCACTCCATCGGTTTTCTGCTGAGAACCATGGACTCAAATTTAGCGGTGCTAGTCCTCATCCCAGCCGCTTCACACTCGGATGCGAACTGATCCAGTGAGTGCTGGAGGTCACAGACCGATGATGCCATCAGGACCACATCATCTGCAAAAAGCAGCGATGAGATCCCCAGGCCACCAAACCACAAACCCTCCCCACCACGTCTATGCCTCAATATCTTGTACATGAATATCACAAACAGGATTGGTGACAAAGCACAGCCCTGGTGGAGACCAACCCCCACCTGAAACGAGTCCGACATACTGCCGAGAATCCGTACACAGCTCTTGCTTTGGGCATACAGGGCCCGTCGGTACCTTGCAACCGCCTCCAGAGTCTTCCGGGAAGGCCTCCTTCTTCAGTCGGACGGCTTCCCTGACCACTGGTGTCCACCACGGTGTTCGAGGGTTATCGCCCCTTGAAGCACCTAAGACGTTGAGACCACAGATCTTTACCGCAGCTTCAGCAATGGAAGCTTTGAACATTGCCCACTCAGGTTCAATGTCCCCAACCTCCACATGCAAGAGAAGCTCCGCCGGAGGTGTGAGTTGAAGATCTCATGGACAGGGGCCCCCTCCAGACATCCCAGTTCACCCGCACTACCTGTTTGGGCTTACCAGGTCTGTCCAGAGTCTTTCACCACCCCCACCACTTGACCCAACTCACCACCAGATGTTGGTCCGTAGCAAACTCTGACCCCCTCTTCACCAGAATGTCAAAAACATGCGGCCTCAACAGAAACAGAATGTTTCTTTTTGAAAATGAGACAGAAACATGTAAAATGTGAATATAAATAACTACTGTTAATATTTACATTTATTTTCATATTTGAAACTGCACCAATAAATAATATGTATTAAGGTATAAGAATTTGAGGTTATGTTGTTAAACGTATTTTGTAAATGTGTTAATTGTGTTGAATGCTATAATTAAGGCAAGCAGACATGTTTTATGTTCAAACAAGTCACAGACACTGACAGATCATTTGACAGTACCTTTCCCAAAATTCCCGGTGTTCAGACGTGCGTGGCAACAGTAGGAGCCTCTTTCAAACAGGCCATAATTTTCCACATTTTCCCTGAGATGAATGACACGCCATTCTCCCCCGCCGGAGGTTCACTTCCTGCTGGTCGCTAGCGGCAACAAGCTGGGACAAGAGTGATGTCACCACTACCTACCTGTCAATCAACGCACAGAAACAACCAGCTATTAATTATAAAATAAAACAGAGTACAAACACACAAAACCTGTGCAGGATTACATGTAACTTGACAGTAAGTAACTTGACAGTGAGTAACTCGACAGTGAGTAACTTTACAGTGAGTAACTCAACAGTGAGTAACTCGACAGTGAGTAACTTGACAGTGAGTAACTCGACAGTGAGTAACTCGACAGTGAGTAACTCGACAGTGAGTAACTTTACAGTGAGTAACTCGACAGTGAGTAACTTGACAGTGAGTAACTCGACAGTGAGTAACTAGACAGTGAGTAACTTTACAGTGAGTAACTCGACAGTGAGTAACTTGACAGTGAGTAACTTTACAGTGAGTAACTTTACAGTGAGTAACTCGACAGTGAGTAACTTGACAGTGAGTAACTTGACAGTAAGTAACTTGACAGTGAGTAACTTTACAGTGAGTAACTTGACAGTGAGTAACTTGACAGTAAGTAACTTTACAGTGAGTAACTTGACAGTGAGTAACTTGACAGTGAGTAACTCGACAGTGAGTAACTTGACAGTGAGTAACTTGACAGTGACTAACTTTACAGTGAGTAACTCGACAGTGAGTAACTTGACAGTGAGTAACTTGACAGTGAGTAACTTGACAGTAAGTAACTTGACAGTGAGTAACTCGACAGTGAGTAACTTGACAGTGAGTAACTCGACAGTGAGTAACTAGACAGTGAGTAACTTTACAGTGAGTAACTCGACAGTGAGTAACTTGACAGTGAGTAACTTTACAGTGAGTAACTTTACAGTGAGTAACTCGACAGTGAGTAACTTGACAGTGAGTAACTTGACAGTAAGTAACTTGACAGTGAGTAACTTTACAGTGAGTAACTTGACAGTGAGTAACTTGACAGTAAGTAACTTTACAGTGAGTAACTTGACAGTGAGTAACTTGACAGTGAGTAACTCGACAGTGAGTAACTTGACAGTGAGTAACTTGACAGTGACTAACTTTACAGTGAGTAACTCGACAGTGAGTAACTTGACAGTGAGTAACTTGACAGTGAGTAACTTGACAGTAAGTAACTTGACAGTGAGTAACTCGACAGTGAGTAACTTGACAGTGAGTAACTTGACAGTAAGTAACTTGACAGTGAGTAAAGATCACAGCAGGTTAAAGCAGCGTGTTTTGACTTCTCTCTCTCTCTCACTCACACGCAGACACACACACACACACACACACACACACACACACACACACACACTAGCAGTAGAGCTTGTTAGTTTTTTTCTATCGCTAATATTTCGACTCTACTCTTAACACACCACACCTACTTCACACAACCACAGTAACCAAATACTACTAGATAGACAATGTGAAATATATATATATATTTTTTTACTGTAATTCAATTTCCCTTTATTGTCAACCTTGCAACATTTTTGGCTTGAGGGTCAAATGTGTGCATTTTGGAATCAAGCTAAGTAAAGTGAATGAGTCACTTTTGCTTTATACAGTAAAATGTAGAAATGAAATAGAAATATGACAGAATTAGTAAAAGCTTTACAATAATAGAAAAATGTAATTGCAGCCAGTGATATATATGTATATCTATATATATCTATATATATATATATATATATATATATGTGTATATATATATATATACTGTATATTTATATATATATATATATATATATATATACAGTATATATACTGTATATTTATCAATGTTTCAAAGATATGTTCATTTAGAAATGCTTCAATATAGATTTTGAGCAGCTATTGTCAGAAGTAGAGGCTTTATATACAAATCATGTCTTCATTTCTGACATGTGTGTAAGCATTTGTAAATTAGCTTGTATGTAAAGAAAATATTAGTTTTTTAGAAATGCATTTTTGTGTGGAAACAACATGAATTGTGTTAATGACGGATGTTGGGCCAATTGTGTTTAGCGTTTTGAACATGTGACTGCAGATTGGACACATGGATGTTAGCGGTAGAAACACATATAAGCTGTTTCGCACCTGATTGGTTAATTGAGTGTCTTGCATGACTGCTGGGCTCGTTGGAGGGTGCTGGTGGTTCTCAGAGTGCCAGATAATCAACTGACCTATGACAGATGAGCCCAGATTAACACTGGAAACACACACGCACGTGCACACAGAGCAAGACGTAATTACTGGGCTCTTTCTGGAAGGGGCAACGCAGACATGATAGGGTTAAAGGGTTCTCAGGCTGGAATAATTAATTTGGAATAAATTCGCTGACAGTTTCCTTCTAAACCTCTTCACCTTTTTTCTCTCCACTTCCTGCTGAAAGGAGAGCACTTTAATTAAATGGAGTTACAGAGGAAGGCCATTAGTGTGAGCCTGCACATAAGGTCTTGCGCATATGTATATTTTTTATAGATTATGTCCATTATGAAGCTAATGTAGCAAGCATTTTATTCCAATTAAAACCTTGCAAGAGGATATGTGTAATAATAACAGGCAGGGTGTTTAATTAACGTCTTTCACAAGGCTTCAGTTGATGTTGTCATAGATACAGTAGACTGTGTGTGTGTGTGTGTGCATGTGCGTGTGCATGTGTGTCTGTTTGCGTCAGGGACCCACCTGTAGGCAATGAGTGGTCTCTGAAGTCTGTAATCCACCAATCGTTGAGCAGCCTTCAAAAGGTTGTGACTGGATAGAAGTGGGCCAGGCTGGTACAGATCATTGTGCATGATGTCTGTATGGAGGAACATGTCTGTAGCTATATACATTATATAGAGGAACATGTCTGTAGATATATATGAAGGAACATTTCTGTAGATATACATCGAGGAACATGTCTGTAGATATATACAGTATATGGAGGAACATGTCTGTAGATATACATGGAGGAACATGTCTGTAGATATATATAGTATATGGAGGAACATGTCTATCACTACATGCACTACATGTCACCACCTGCAGGGGGCTCTGCTCATCTCCACACATGTGCAGGTCCTTGAGCCCCCCCACCCTGGTCAGTGCAGGCATGTGTCACCACCCACAAAGAGACAGGGCTAATCTCCCTGCTGCTCCACACAGAGGGGCCCTCCCTGCCCTCCAGGGACCCCCAGCAGAGTACCGGCTCAGGGGCCAGGCCTGCTCCATGCCCCCAGAGGAACCATAAGTGTCACTGAAGCTTGTTAAAGGGTCCAATTAATCAGGGCAGAGAGGCCCTTCAGGGTCCGCAGACCCCTGAACAGTTGGTCTGTTAGAGCCCCGTAAGCCCCCATGAACCTGCCATGGCCTGTTAGAGCCCCGTAAGCCCCCACGAACCTGCCATGGCCGGTTAGAGGCCCGTAAGCCTCAGCATCTTCCATCCTTTAGCATAAGCAACGTCTGATACATAAACCCGTTTTTAAGATAGAGACCGACGTTCCGGAAGCGAGGAACTCGATATTCATTGGCTGTTAGCACTGTCACTCAAGAAGTCTGTATCTGTAATTCCAGTAGGCCGAAAGTGGTGCTTTTTTATACTAATTTTACTTGCATTTACGTATGTATTTTAATCAGTAACCATAGCCTACTTATCTAATAAATATAGCCTACAATACCTGAAAAAAGCCAGAGTCATGCTGGTAAGTTTTTCAACAAATTCCTCTGTATAAATGTAACGTTAGACTTTGTCAATGAGTTAAATACAGTATAGTTGGTCATTGTGCATGTCAATCAAAATACCTCTCCTGTTAAGTAGGCGGGTCTTGACGCTGTGTCCCAGACTTTACACGTGTGCGTGTGTTTGTGCGTTTGTGGGAACACAGAGTGGTGTACCACACAACATGGCGGAGCTTCTGAGGGGGCAGTTGAAGGCAGAAGTGTTTTTGTTTTGATCGAGTTCAAATAACCTTATAAAATGACATTCATAACGTTACGTTTACATGCGCTAATTCACGACGAGACGAGCCCCTCTCTGGCCACGCCCCCACCGACTTGATACTTGTAAACTAGATAGTTGTTGATCAAAACTCCTATACTGATGTTTGCGTGCTATACAGTAGCCGATCGTCACTTGATTGACAGCTGTATTATGAGCACACTGACAAACAATCTATAGCCTTAAGAAAAAGCTGTGCTAGTCGTTTAATTAATGTGGGACCATGAACATATAACCTCAGCACATTCACACGGGTGCACAACAGCCCAGCATATAACCCATAACATATGACACACGTTACGTCACTCAGCGAACACGCAGCCACGTGACAGTAGCTATAGACTATAGTAACATATTGTGCACGCCTGCGTGAGTGTGTGAGTGTAGCTGTATGTCCATATGCTTTGTTCATTGTTGTACGTCTGCAGGAGCATTTACGTGCTGTGGTCTGCAGCTGGCTAATGCACAGTTTGATACACTGCTGCGCTAACATTTACACTTTTATTCAAGCGACGTACATTTAGATGAATGTCACACACACACACACACACACACAGCAGTGAATGTTAGTCTGCATTTAGGCTGTCTTCTAATTCGTATCCGAGAGCCTACTAATAGACTATATTTTAATCTAGTCTCTAGAAACAGTAGAAACAGGCTATCAGATAGTGATGATAAACAGGTTGCATTCTCTTTACTCTTCAAGAAGCAGTTAAATAGAGTATGAAGGTCATTCTAATCTGAGGAATAATTCATTAATAGACCTCTGGTTACCACGGGTTACATATTGTTGTCATCTGTCTGTCATCTGTCATTTGATCTACGTGGTTTATAAAGATGGCAAACAAATATAGGCTAAAGTTTATGCCATGCTTAATTGTATTGAAAACAGCTGTAGACTAATTTATATAGCCTAGGGTTACGGTTAAATTACATTAAAATGTTTTTTTAGGGTTACATTTCAATTTTAAATGGAATTGAGACCACGCATCATGAATAGTAATAGAGTATTAATACTCTATTACTCAATACTATTTATGATATTGTATTATTCAATGTATTACTTGTCTTGTACATTGTAAAACATGTATGTAATTTCAGTTTAACTAAACACAATGTGGTCAAACTCAATTATGTTTTTTATATTTAATAACTAAACAAATGTAGTCTTTAGATAATTTATATTGTAATTTTTATGATACAGAAAATATATTTGTTACAGAAAGGAGCCAATTTCATGATTGGATCATATTAATCTGTCAGAGATACTATTATTTCCATTTATTTATTATAAAATACTTTGCATATTATGAGCAATACTATATTTCAGATGTTTTAGGTTTGAATGTTTAGACATTCATTAGATAGCCAACCTAAATATTAGTAATATTACATATACGATTACATTCATACGTCCACTTCAGTGTGTTTGTGTGTGTGTGTGAAAAAGAGAGCGACCTGTCAATCAAAAGACATGCGTCTTGCACCACATCAATCTGTGTTTAGAAGGGATGATTGCATGTCTGCATGGAAACAATATTTAATACTTCTCTCTCTCTCATATATACACACACACACACATATATATGCGCTGTATGTTTAATAATAACAGAATCATTAATATTATCTAGATGTATTAGAAAATAGTATTTAAGTATTTTATTAATAATCAGATGTATTATAGTAATTTTACTATATAGGTTAAATGTGATCCTTTTTTTATCTCTCCACAAAATGATTGACAGTTGAAGGATTATTTCCCCAGGGACAGCCCTGTAGAACCCTGCTCGTTTCTGATTGGCTGATCAACCTGCTGCTCATTAACGCGCTTATCTTTTATTTTGCCTTTATCTCTTTAATTATGAACACGCACGCACACACACACAAACACACAGGATGTCTAGATGTTGACCTCCCTCTCTTCACATGTATTTATTTGTTTATTTGTGTAAATTGTTTTTGTGCGTTTGGAACATAAGCATTAAATACTTGCATTTACAATACTTGTATTTACACATCTAATTGTATCTCTGCACATTTTCCAAATTAACATAGAAGATATTTCAGGAATTTTTACGTCCAGATCACAGGAGTCGACTGTAGGCCAACAGAGAACCAGTTATCGCTCCCAGGCAGACCGCATGTCTTAAAGGGCACTTAAAGGTGTAGTCAGGCGTTCTGGAGAAAGATTGTTGATATTTTAACTCTATCAAAACAATAACACCTCTACTTTCAATGCCATAGGGTGCTCCAACAGAAGCTCTTCCCCCTTAAATGCCATAGGCTGCTCCCACATAAGCCCCCCACATTAGACACACATTGCCAAGGCTAAGCTAGTGTTGTGTGGTGCAGTCTGCATCACTTTGTTTGTGTTCCTATTTGCAGATCCAGGGCTGTGTAGCAACACCAGATTCTTCAGAACTCACACAGAACAGGCAGCTATAGCGGCCGAGATATTTGCTCAATTTGACAAAAAGTGTACATTTACATTTACGACATTTGGCAGATGCTTTTATCCAAAGCGACTTACATGTATGTGTCAGTAGTTGGACAGGTCGTATACCAGCAATTATAAGCAACCAATATTCTAAATAGAACAAATGCAGCATAATGTCATCATACCTGTTACCACGTAATCAACCATATACAACACAATAGGTAATGGCCTAGCTACTAATGTGCTTACTATTTATAATTTTTTAAAATATAAATATGGTAGTGAGAGAAGAGCATGAGAAGTAAGTGCAAGACTTAAGCGCATGAGAAGTTAAAAGGGGATTCAAAGATGACACTCTTAGATAGGAGAGAGTGGTAAGAGGTGGCGAGGTCGAACTTGGGCTGGTTGAATACCAGGGGCGCTGCGGCATTTTGAACACGGGTAGTCCGGTTAGCAGCGAGTTGCAGTAGTCCAGGCGGAAGTCACTAGGGCTTGGACCAGGAGTTGTGTCGCTTCCCTTGTGAGGAACGGCCTTATTCGTCTGATGCTGTAAAGTGAGAATCTGCATGCATGAGCTGTAGCGGTGATGTAAGCTGCGCATGATAGTTGGTTGTCTACAATGACTCCGAGACTCCAGAGGACTTGGTAAGAGCGATCCAACAGATAAGATTCAAACCAGGAGATAGTAGAGTCTGAAATTCCTAGCTCGGCTAAAGTTGAAAGATCTGGTGGTTTACCGTGTCGAAAGCAGCTGACAGGTCTAAAAGGATGAGGACTGACGAGAGGGAGGATGCTCTAGCAGTGTGAAGGGCTTCAGTCACCATGAGAAGAGCAGTCTCAGTGGAGTGAGCAGCTTTGAAGCCAGATTGGTGGGGGTCCAGGAGGTTGTGGTCGGCGAGGTAGAGGGAGAGTTGGTTGGAGACTGCCTTTATTAGTTTCTTTCTGACTCTCTTAAACATGCTACTTCTGCATTGACATGCAGAGAGCAACAACTCTACAGGGTCATTTTGGAAGGTGCATGTATGAATAAGGGTGTCAAAGAGAAAGACATATTTGACATTTACATTAAGTATACACTTTGCTAGGTCCAACCAGCCAATCATGTTGCAGCTCAGATGTTAAGACCAGAAACCCTCCTGGAGCCTCTACACTCTCGCCTAGAGCTACAGGGGAAGGGCATCAACAGGCTGTTAGTATTGTAGACCTTTTAGAAGGGTTGTAACTAATTACAAATACATGTAATCAGGTACATGTCCAGCTATACAATATTGTAATCAGATTACTGGTATATTTGAAAAATAATATGACGACTACTTTCAGATTTAAAATGGAAGAAGAAAAATAAAAAACAATTGGATGTTTTCTTGCATTCTCTTGTCCTCCCTTATATATCTGATTATTTATATCATCCTCTGTCCTTTGCTCAAACCAGCTGGCACCGATCATCGTCCAAGGAGGTAATCAGGCCGCTCGGCGAAAGCCGCTAGCTACTAGCTAGTACCATCTAACAACAACACTGCAAGCTTCTCACCCAATGATAGGTCAATGCTAGTCAGTTGGGAGCAGGTGCGGTATTGATGCAGGGAAAGGACGGGGTTGAGAGACCTGTTTGCTACCTGTCCAGGAAGTTTAACTCGGCCCAGTTGAACTATTCGTGCCTTAATTTGGTGTGTATGTGGGCTCTTCTAGTGTCCCTATTGTGGTCTATACTGATCATAACTCATTAACCTTTTTGCACTCCCTCCAGAATCCAAACCAACGGCTGATGCGATGGTGTCTGTTCCTCCAGGCCTACACTTTGGACATCTGCCATATTAAAGGAAGGGACAATGTGGTTGCTGATGCGTTGTCTAGGGTGTAGAGAGTTTGGGGGTATCTGGGCACCTGGGTCGTTACAAGGCTCGTCGCGGTTGGCGCCATCTTGAGCGGGGAGATGTCACGGCCACATCCTGGTTACTGATGTGAAGCTGATGTTTGTCTGTTCTGTTACCTGTTCCAGGGAGCCGAGGAGGAGCCAGTGATTACTGATTCGTTACACCTGGGGACCAGCTATTTGAGGAGCTCCTGGTCTACAATCTGGTTCTCTGACTGGGGGAGAGCGGCAGCTTATGGGCTTGTGTGTGTTATTGGTTCAGTTAAAGGGGAACCTGGTAGTTTTGCTTTTCGCGACTTTGTTTAATAGTTTAGTATTTTCGTTGTTTTGGTAGTTTAAGGGAGACCCATTGCGAGGTTGGCTCTGTATTTTCCTCTTTGTTTGATTATTTATGCCAGGTCCCCTGTCTATTGTTGTAGTGAACCTTTGTTAATAAATATTCTGTGGCTGTCTGTTCTGGGGTTGGTGATTCTTGTTATTCTTCAGCACCGGTTAGCTATTGCTAAAGGTTGAGTCATAACACAAGCTTCTCACCCTATCTCTAAGGGAGATGCCCGCTACCCTCCTTTGTCCGCTTGTACCCGTCATCTTTCAGTCATGACCCACCCTTCATGATCATAGGTGAGGAACGAAAACTTCCCGGTAGATTGAGAGCTTTGCCTTCCGGCTCAGCTCTCTTTTCATCGTTGCGATAAAGCGATTGAAATATCGCTCCCGCTGCTCCAGCCAATCTCCCACTCCAATGTTCCCTCACTCGTGAACAAGACCCCGGGATACTTGAACTCCTTCACTCATGATGTGATGTAGATCTGATGAAGGGAAGAGGCTGAGACTAGAGACGGTCTCTCATGTGACGTAGTGCTGATGAAGAGGATGAAACTAGAGACGGTCTCTCATGTGACATAGTGCTGATGAAGAGGATGAGACTAGAGACGGTCTCTTATGTGATGTAGTGCTGATGAAGAGGCTGAGAGTAGAGACGGTCTCTTATGTGACGTAGTGCTGATGAAGAGGCTGAGACTAGAGACAGTCTCTTATGTGACGTAGTGCTGATGAAGAGGCTGAGAAGAGTCTCTTAAAGGTAAAGGTGCTTTTATTGTCACATAGACATACATTAAGCGAAATTCGTTCTCTGCCATCCCTCAAGAAAACAGTGGGCAGCCGCTGTGCAGCGCCCGGGGACCAACTCCAGATTGGAGCCTGTGTCACATGGCACTGACTGGAGAACCAATTTAACATGTTTTTTGACAGTGGGGGAAACCAGACCACCTGGAGGAAACCCACACAGACACGGGGAGAACATCTCCCAAGGCTGGTACCCGGGACCTTCTTGCTGTGAGGCCACAGTGCTATCCACTAGGCCATCGTGTTGCTTCTTATGTGAGCGGACCACACACACACACACACACAAACACAGTGGATTACAGATGATTTGTGTCTGAGGCGTTTGGTCACGCTGGTTCAGGCTTAGCAGCTAGCAGGCATCAAGTTAGCAGCGTAGCTAATCTGACCTCAGGTCAGCCTTCAAAGCAACAATGGTGTGTTAACATGCTTATGTCTCCAAACAGCTGGAAACAGACAATATTGTAATGATCTAGTGGCCCCCAGTTAGAACCAATGAGATGTGTATCGTTATAACGTGATGCACGTTATATAAGGTATCTGACATTATGTTTGAACATTATTTATATATAACATATCTCACAGTCAGATCCACAGTTCATGACCAATCAGCGTGACGGGCTGTGTGAATCTTCTGGAGCGCAGGGAGAAGTTCTGTAGCAGCGTGACGACAGTCTGCTCTCACAAAGCCCTGCAGGTGTGTGATGGCCCTGGGAGATGTTGCAGGCACTGCACGTCTGGGGAACAACTTGACAGCAGAGCAATGACCCCCCCCCCCCACCCACCCACCCACAAGAGCCTGTGGTCCTTCAGCATGTGGCTGTGGACTCAGAAAGTACATTTACACTTGCACACATTTAGCTTTCTGAGGTTGGTGTGACTAACAACAGCCAGATAAATACTTTAAATCATGCTTCATTCACAGGTGGCTATTTATTTATTTTAACAACGTTCTAAAGTTAATAAAAGGTAGGCACTAGGTAGGTAGAGAGAGAGAGAGAGAGAGAGAGAGAGAGAGAGAGAGAGAGAGGGGGGAATCGAATCAGCAGGGATGTAGTCAAGTGAAGATGAGTAGCCACATCCCTGGTCATAACCTGGCTATAATCATAACGCAACACCAGGCTAATGTTACAAGAGAACAATAGGCCTATAATAAAAGTGCATTATGTAGAAATAATATCGATGCTACCTGCTAGAGAGAGAGAGAGAGGGAGAGAGAGAGAGAGATTAGTGCAGCATGTATTCAGCAGCAGCTCCATCTACACTGGTAATATATATGTATCTAGCCTACATTAGCAGTGTGGGAGAGATCAAAATATGTCTAAATATGCCTATAATAAGATAAAGACACTAAAATAAATGTATCATTAAATCGTTATCCAAACTCGACAAGAAATGCTAATTACATTTAAATGAAAGCATCTTCCTACTGTTTCAGTTGAAGATGTGAGAAGGGCAACTTGCGCCCTCTTCTGTACGTTTAAAGTTTTGTGGCATTGTTTAACAAATCGATCTCTCAAAAACCAAGCAGATGTAGCTTTGCATTGTGACAGAAATAAATAGTCCCTAGCCTACTAACCATATATATTATGTGATGTTGTGTTCAGAACAGCGATGCTGCTATAGCCTGCAGTAATTCACTGCCTCTCCTCCTTTCATTAGCTCTCGTTGTTCTCAGGAAGTTATATTAGCACTTCTGGCACGCAACTAGGGCAACAAGAGTGTTCATTCTGCTCCAGGCCAGAAGAAGGTTCTAGCTGGTGTTGCAGTCTGCCTCACTCCCTGGCTGTGTGATGGAGATTGATGGCTTCCCATTAGCTGGTCTGTTATCTCACAACACATTACCTTCGATAAAATATAGACCCTCTCTCCGAGAAGCTCGTTCTCGTCGGACCTCCGTCACATGTGGTTTACTGAGCGTTCCCACTCAATAAACACTCCTTAGTATTCATATTACCAGAGGTATGTGCTCACTCGCTCTCTCTCTTGCTCGCTCTCTCTATCGTCCACCCCACACAACCCCCCCCCTCTCTCTCTCTCTCGCCCACCCCCCAAACAATCTCCCTCCCTTTCTATACCTCTCTCTCTTGCTCTCTCTCGTCCACCGAAGCCCCATCCCCCCCACACTCGCTCTCTGTTGTGCTGGAGATTCTCTTCCTGTTATTTCTCGCCTTTCTTCTTCGTTGGTGCTTGCTGTCAAGATGAGTGATTAGGACCAGGGTTCTCCGTGTCCTGCATTAGCCCAACAAATGATCTGCTCCTGCGGCAGACCTTGGCTGCACAAAAATCAATATTTCACCATTAAAATCTCTCAGAGCTCTGTTAAGGCTGGCCTGTCAGCGACTATCAGCACT
>JAODTR010056316.1:0-17450 GCA_025399935.1 Amblyopsis rosae
GAAGTTTGGGATCCCTTGCTGAAGCTGCTGCCCCCGCGACCCGACTCCGGATAAGCGGGAGAAGATGGATGGATGATTGCCTGTAGAAGAAGCATAGGTAATAGTTGAAATGGAACCTGGCCAGTGGCCAGTTTGAGGCCATGGAGACAAGTTGACCTAGTTTCTGCTCGGCACTAGTTCCTTTCACTGTTCAGTCATGACACAGTGGTTTTTCTCTTCTAGCCCAGAGCTTTAGCCAACTAAAATGGCTTGCTGAGCCTTTCCTGAGCTAATGCTGCACTTCAACAATGGGTTCTTCCAATCTTAGCCTTTTGTATCAAAACTGTCATCTCTGAGCTCTCACTTCCATTTTAAACCTTTAGGTGACCCACTTCTGAGGTTCAGGGATTCAGAAGCAACATAACCTTCAATAGGCCCCAGTTTACTCCATTACGATTTCTGTGGAATCTTAATGTCTTTTCCGTCAAAGCTAAACTGTCACCAATTATGCTTTGTTTTTTTTTAAAGCAGACATAATTGCAATACTTGCATTATTACGCTCTCACATTCCCTCTGCATCACTGCTGAGGTGGATGTGTTGATATAGATGTCAGCCTTTGAGCGCTATACGGGGCGGAGCAGAGATACGTGCGGACCACTCAATATTGCAACAACTGAGGAGTGTAGCTACGTTTTTCCTTTTTATAAACTACTAATTCAGTCAGTGAGTAGGTATCTGTCTGCAAATCAAATGAACAGCTGGTCTCTTTAGCTCTTCCCACTGTTTGTTGTACTGCAGTCAGAAATGGGGTAATCGTGTGTCATTGTCTGTCATTTTATGAGATAATTAGCTGTGTGTCAACTGGGGATGTAATGGACTTGAGATGTTTTAAATAGGCAAACAATTAGTTATTTCTCAGAGGGGAAACAAATAATTAGCTTGATTATGTAAACAGTAACTGCCTGGTAATAAGTTACGCTTTAATTATCTCTAAAACATCTGATGGATTTTATTTAGAATATTCCCGTCTTCTTGCAGGTAGACCACCTACTCCGAAGACTACATCTCCAGATCCTATCAAATCGAATGAGACTAGTTTGTGAAACTTAACAGACCAGACTTATCCTGCCCATTCCAAGCCACACCAGAAGGCCTGTTTAAGTTTCATATCCAGGTACACTCTTAGCTCGAGAGCCTAAATTATGATAAGCCTGTCTGTGGATCTGTCTGTGGTCTGTGATTAGTCCTGGCAAAACATGGCAACAGTTGTGAAAATTGTCTATTTCTGTTAAGTGACAGTAAGAGTAGTTACTTCCTTTTTCTTCAAGCACACAATGTGATTATGCTTCATGTTTGACCCAGATTGCCCCAGAGTTTTGGTGTAAGGTTCTCTGTGCATAGTTTCCCGCCCGCCTTACTGCAGTGGTCACCAACCCTTTTGACTTGAAGTGGTTAATACTGTAGCTTGCAATCCTGGCCTGTGCCTATGTAGTGTGTACAGGAGAGGTTGTGAGCTATCAGCTTTGATCAAGTCAATTTCTGCTACACAAATACAGTCTGACAAAGACGATGGTAAAGAGTAGCACATAAAGCAGCATTACATTCAGGTTAAATAGTTGTTAAATGTGTACATTGGAATTGATTGCCTCGGTCCGCATAGGGGAGCTGCTTCTAAATGCTTCTAAATAAAGAGGATGTCCTCTAGTGTCCAAGGTTTGGGAACTGCATCAAAGTATTTAAAAAAAAAAAAGTAAATTTTTTTTTACAATGATGTTAAATTGACATAATTCCACTAAGTCCTCTGTGTGTGTGTGCGCGCGCATGCGTGTGTCCCTGCAGTCGAGGGCTCTAGAGTGGATGGAAGGAGATGATTTTAACACAGAGGCTGTGATGAACATCTGCGGTGAGTGGGTCTTCATAAGTCATTCCCTACTGTGTAATGACCTTTTCACTTACAAATGTTTTTCTATGATTATTTAATTAAACCCAAAACATATATTCTACTAATAGAAGTATGACGGCGACATATTTCAACAAAAACAATCTTTTTTAGATTGTTCAAGTCAACAATAGCTGGGTTTACATGGACACTTTTTGTCATTTCGGGTTACAGCGGATACCTGTTTACAGGGAATGTCACCTAATCGGGTCTGGTGTTTGCATGCGCCATCGCAACTTATCGGAATTGATGTTAAACATGCACACATCATCAAGCTCATAATGTAACGTGTCCCGCTAGTCACAGAGAAGTCACAGAGAATCAGAGAGAAATACGCACACAGAGAGGCTCGCACACACTGGCCCTGGCTACCTTAACAGAGTATCGGCTACACCAGACACTGCTCCACGTCCCCTAGCTCTGCCAGCGGGCACATGCACTATAGCCAACACCCGTCAACAGAGCTCTGCGATCACCTTTTATCAGCAAGTCACTTTTGGGCACAACACCTGTCCTAACATCCATTCACTTATTTGCGTGCGTCACAGTTAATTTTTCGTTGTACAGTGGCTGTGCAGAATAGTTTACCATCACACAAAACGTAATATAAGGGGATAAAAGGTCAAATCGTAATTTAAGGGGGATAAAAGGAACGAATCGTTGAATTCCACAATACATTTTGCATCGCAGATGATCTGATGGCAGACCAGAGGATGGACATCTCGTCTACAATGACTGACTTCATGTCTCCCAGCTCCACCGAACTCATCTCCAGTTCTATCAGCACTCCTGGCATGGACTACACCCGCAAGAGGAAGGGCAGCACCTCTGACTACCAGTACGTGCACATGCACTCATACGTACTGACACATTACTGTTGGTTACCAATGGTACCGGTGTCTTCACAATAATACACTAGTCTATATACCAGTGGTTCTCCAACTGTGGGTTATAGGTGTAGCAAGATGGTTCTTACCTACAGTATGTTCAATGACAGTGTTTCTTATGTTTCCAAGTTCTCTCTAATTTGCTCAGCCTCATTACAATAACTTTGTAATGAAGGGGTTCCAAATCAATAAGGCAAGCAGAACTAATCATAGAGTTTAAACAAGCACGACACACTTACCAGTCTACGTGAGGGTGTGTCTTTTAGGGGTCCTGGCTCGAACAGTTTGAGAACCACACTGGCCTCGGTTGCATTCTGTGTGCGTGCTTTCTTTTCGTTCTTTGTGAACACCTTGCCCTAGAGTTCTTAACTCCATCCGTGCTTGATAAGAGGGTTATTAACGCATTGTTTTTCCTCATAGAATCGATGGCTTCTCATTTGAGTAAGTGCAAACATGACTTGGTTAGACTTAATAGCCAAGTTAATTCTAATCAGAACGTAGTCAAGATAGTTGACTGATTGTGAATGTTTGTACAGCAAGACAATATATACAGTGTGTGACTGTGCGTATATAATAGAAAATCTCTTCTTTATTATTCTCAAACATTGTACTAGTGTAGATTGTAGCTGTGATGATAATTTACCCTTTCTTCCCCATAGGGACACAGACCCAGACAAGGATAAACTAGGAGGGTAAGAATCCCTTGCTGTGACACTATATAAATGATTATGGTTTGTTTTCTTCAGCAGCGTAGATCAGTGCTTTTAGACACAGGCCCCCAAAAGGGTGTCGATCTATGTTTTTTTTTTTTTTTCATGTTTTTTATTGTAAGCAATCACTTCAGAGAGGGAGGGGGAGAGAGCCTTTTGTAAAATCTTCTTATTTGTTATTTCAGTGACCAACAAGGCCGGATAAAGAATGCCAGGTACTCTTGTCATTTATAGATCAGTTTGTATTTCATTGCTTTTTTCTTTTCTTTTCTTGGCAGTTTGCAGACTGAACTGTGATGCTTTATTATATTGGCCAAACACGAGCATACTATACATGCTACACTTGGTGTACACTCACTGAGTAGTTAGCTAGTTAGCTAGTTATTAGTTGCAGTTGTTTTCTAATGCACTGTGTTTTCCTCTTGGCTGTCCACAGAGAGGCCCACAGCCAGATTGAGAAGCGGCGCCGGGACAAGATGAACAGCTTTATTGATGAACTGGCGTCGCTGGTACCCACCTGTAATGCGATGTCTCGCAAACTGGACAAGCTGACTGTCCTACGTATGGCTGTGCAGCACATGAAGACGCTGAGAGGTGAGGAGCAGCAAGGACGAACTGCGACATACGGTATAAGATGGCGGTTGCTGCTAGCTTACCTCTCTTGGGGAGTTGTATTTAACGTTAACATAATTTGTTTTAGGCCTCTTGTTGCAGCTTCTAGCATGCTTGTTGTAGTCGGCGTCTGCATTCTGTCGGCGTAATACGGTAACTGGACAATATTCTAATGGTTGTTTCCCTACTCTATTCAGGTGCAGCTAACCCGTACACCGAGGCTAACTACAAGCCCTCGTTTCTCTCAGATGACGAACTAAAGCACTTGATATTACGTGTGAGTTCAGCCCTCAGCATTTACTGCAGTGTACGGTTGTACACCGTTGCTTTTGACTGTAATGTGCTTTTCTTGAAGGCAAATTAATTTCAAGGTGAAAGGGGCATATGCAATATGTTTGGTGGTCGTATCCATCCCCACGAATGAGCATGATGCCTAATCCTAATTCATAATGTTTGCAAATGGTCTGTCTGCATTGTGTTGTGACAATGTTACCTATGGTATCTGCTCTAGATCTGAACAGGTCAACTAGGACACAGCAGAATGTCTGAGGCGAAGGTTGTGCTCGCTCCATGTAACTATACACGTCTTTGTGATAAATCTAGGCTGCCGATGGCTTCCTGTTTGTCGTTGGGTGTGACCGTGGGAAGATACTCTTTGTGTCGGAGTCTGTCTACAAGATCCTCAATTATAGCCAGGTATGTTTAACAGTTCACGACTTCGCTTACATGGCTACTGTGTGAAATTTGCAAGACATGTTAGCTCTCTTAGATGTTATTCTGCTAAATCCTTCTAAATTGTGATAGGCAACACATACAAGCATTCAGAGCCTTGGGCAAAAATGTGTTTTATCATTTTGATATTCTTAATCTTATTTATATATTATACAGTAACTAATAAATGCACTCTTTTGGGGAAAAACTTAAACAAATAAGATACCAAAATAATGTAATAAATATCTTTTTATTAACAGATTAAAGGGTGCTTTTTTGCTCAATTACATTTGAACATTGCCAGGCTATAGTGATATTTTTTGTTTTTAATTTATCTTGAATTTAAAATGGCATGCTTTATGATAGACTTTTTGTTTCTTGAGGACTACATTTACAAACACACATTCCACTATTGATTATGTAAACACTCAGTATCAATAGAGTGCATCAGGAGGATTATGAGTCATTGTGGTGGAACTACAGACTAGCAATATAATAGTGTGATGATGACCTAGTTTCATGAAGTAGTAAACATATCTGCTCTACTGAATTCTGTTGCTAAATGTAGTTGTCTTTCTAGTTTTCTAGTATAAGTAAGTATATCTTCTTTGTTTTATTGTTTCTCTTATTTTTCTCTTATTATTCTCATCGTGTTGTCATTCCCCGCTGTTGCTTCTGCAGAACGACTTGATAGGTCAGAGTCTTTTTGACTATCTTCACCCCAAGGACATTGCCAAGGTTAAAGAGCAGCTGTCTTCCTCTGATACGGCCCCCCGCGAGAGACTCATTGACGCTAAGAGTAAGCAACATGCACCTGTGTTGATTTTGATTCTACATTTGGTAGCATGTATACCTCTGTGGGGAGTTGATCAGCAGCCTTACTGAGCGTGTGTGCGTGTGTCTGTGTGTTTTCAGCGGGACTGCCAGTGAAGACGGACATCACGCCCGGCCCGTCCCGACTCTGCTCGGGTGCCAGGCGTTCTTTCTTCTGCAGAATGAAGTGCAACCGGCCATCTGTCAAAGTAGAGGACAAGGACTTCCCCTCCACCTGCTCCAAGAAGAAAGGTATGCTTCTCTTTATGTATTCAGTTTATTTAATTCGTAACGTTCTGCTGTCTTTCTTTACTCTATACTGAGTATCCCAAACGTTGTCTGTCTTTGTCTCCTGTCCTCCTGAAAGTAATAATGTTCTAACTCAGTTCATTTGAAATTACTGACTGCCTCTGTTATTGAAAGCTGCCGCATAAATGGTAAATTATCATTATGCATACTTGATGTTATCCTGTTCAGACAGCAATGTAACTGTATTTCTTTTACACCTAAGGCAGCATTTAGTTCCCCTACCCCCATCTCTGTTTAGTGTTAAGAAGGAATCACGGCTCAGTAAACATGATAGTGTTACGAGATACAACTAAGGAAGTAGACTTCCTCATTTATCTTGCCTGACTAGGTTGCTCGTTTAAAGAATTGCCTGGAAACACAGGTTTGTTACATTGCAACATTATATGTATGCATGCATATAATACACTTAAGATGTAATATAACCGGGCCAGTTAAATCATATTACTTTCTTTTCATTGCATTGACTGAAGGTCATGGTCATGGTCAGTGCGACTAACATGCGTTAATGCATTTTACTTTCTAATTATAACTCAATGGGAATTCAACTGAAGTTTTATGATCCCGATAACAGGTTATACAATATATCTCAGCTATTTCACTCGTTCGTTTTAAATGTTTGTCAGACTGGGAACAAGAGCATCTTGCGTCTCTCAATATTTAAACACAGAAAATAATAGTTTGTGTAGCTTTCTAAAGGAAACAAAAGTGTCTACTATGACTTCAGGCTTCAGTGGTTGAATTTGGTCTGTGAACTTTCTATCGTGTGTCCTGTAAAAGAAGCGTCGGGGGCTTGTATCTTCCCGAACAATTCCAGTCCTAAATTTTCAACAACCTTCTTCACTGACAAACCAGTGTCCGTTACTGTCCATTTACCTGTCCTCGTTGGCCTGACCTTTTCTTTTCCAGTGAACTGTGACACTTGTCCCCCTAACACAGCCTTCTGCCCCACCCCCACCCCCACCCCGATATCGTCCCCCACAGCGGATCGTAAGAGTTTCTGCACCATCCACAGTACAGGCTACCTGAAGAGCTGGCCTCCCACCAAGATGGGTCTGGACGAGGACAACGAGCCCGACAACGAAGGCTGCAACCTGAGCTGCCTAGTGGCCATCGGCAGGCTGCACCCCCACATCGTCCCTCAGCCCAGTCCCGCAGACATTCGGGTCAAACCCACAGAGTACGTCTCGCGGCACGCCATCGACGGGAAGTTTGTGTTCGTTGACCAGAGGTGAGGAGAAGTATGGCACAGACGGATTATTTGAGTGTTTTCCTTTGGCTGGCTACCTAGTGCTAACTACCGTGTCTCTCTGGCATGTCTTGATTGTGATCCCGGGTAAATTCGGCCATCTTGTGTCCAGAGCCACCGCTATCCTCGCCTACCTGCCGCAAGAGTTGCTGGGAACATCCTTCTATGAGTATTTCCATCAGGATGACATCAGCCACCTAGCAGAGTGCCACAGACAAGGTGCCCTAGTTTGTATAGCAGTGGTTCACTATGTGGGGATTACACACATATTTATTACATTATTATTATGAATCTAGTTTTGTACGTTATCTTTTTGATCAAACTTTTATTATTTTGTGGGCCAGTGTTTGCAGCGGTGGTTGATATTTTGTGTGTGTGCCTAGTCCTTCAGATGAGGGAGAAGATCAACACTAACTGTTACAAGTTCAAGATCAAAGATGGCTCCTTCATCACTCTGAGGAGCCGCTGGTTCAGCTTCACCAACCCCTGGACCAAGGACGTGGAGTACATCGTCTCCACCAACACGGTTGTCTCGTGAGTACTCAGGAGACGCCTGCATAGTGTTTACAATGGAGAGCATGCCCTTGCAATTACCATTGTTGAGCTACTTGAAGCTTACTAGAAGCATCCCGGCTACATTTGAAGAGCGTGTGTCTATGTACAAGGACACAGGCTACGCAGCTTAACAAGGCAAGTGTCTATTCACGTTCTGCTTTGTGTCTCTCATTGCGCACGACATAACGTAAGACGCACATTAACACAATAATAATAATAATAATACACAATTTTATTTGTAAAGCACGTTCAATTAAAATAAATCCCAAACTGCTACAGGACAAAGATAATACATAAGAAAATACCAATAACACAAATTAAACGGTATAAACCAAAAACTTTCTTAAATAGGTGCAAGGTCATGTTGAAAAACATCAGTCTGTGGTGTCCTAAGGTGGTCAGGCAGAGCATTCCACAGACTGGGAACGACTGAGCAGAAAGCCCTATTTCCCATAGTACGTAGCTTGGTCCTGGGAGCTTCCAGAGTGTATGTTGAGGCAGAACGGAGGGAGCGTGTGGAGGTTTGTGGGGTAAGGACTTCTTTGAGGTAGGGAGGGGCGTCACCATGGATGCACTGGTATGTGAGGAGGGAGTACAGTACCTTAAGGCTAAATGGTGTATGAATGGCGTGTTAGCTAACGGATAGCATGTGGTCTTGTGCAGGTGTCCTGTGATGGAAGGGTCAGACTATCCACAGTCTGCTGCTTCTCCTCAGAGCATGGACAGTGTTCTCACTTCTGAAGGTAACGTATTGGCGTTTAGCCTTTTTAACGGCTTACCAAGGCTGTGACTGAGGCACTGGATTTGTACAAAAGAAATGTCAGAATCGTAACATGCTGAGTTTGAATCGCACCGTGTTGTAGTAGAGATGCACCATTCGCGTTTTTCATGGCTGATTCAGATTACTGTATTTTTTTTTTTTTATCTGATCAGCCAGTTCTGCTTCTGAACAATTCCGATTTTCATAATAAAGCTTTTACAATTTTCCCCCATTACGGTCAACTTCCTTACATCTTCCTCTGCCACTGAAGAATAGCCACACTGTCAGTGTGGGTAGGCTACCATGGTGGGCTGTGTGTCTTCTGTTGACAGGTGGCGGTGGGAGACGTGTGCTGCAGATGGTTCCTGGCATCCCGGGCGGCACCAGGGCAGGAGCAGGAAAGATCGGCCGTATGATCGCAGAGGAAGTGATGGAGGTTCATAGGTGTGTCTGAGCACAAGGTTGTAGAAACCAGCTGGAGATTTTGGGTGGCTAGTTTTTTTCGTTTGGTCTGATCTAGGTGGTTTGTGAGATCGAAGATGTTCATGTTGTCTCTTCACACCGCACGCTTTGTACTTGGGATGCTCGATTTCTATTTATAAAAAAAAATCATCAGGATTATTTCGGTAAATTTTGTTGAAAATTTTTTGTTGTTGACTTATTAGACTTAAAAAACAACGAACAGTGGAAACACCTTCAACTGTGAAATGTTCCTTTACATTTTCTTTTTTTTCTTTTTTTTATTGTTAGGAGCGAATATGAAAACGCGATGACATTTTGATTAATTGCACAACACAACTTTACATCATCTGAGCGACTAATCTGTTTTCTTTAAAAACAACTTGGTGTTGAGTCCAAGTGAAATGTATATAACTGGATGCTGCTTGAATCATTATTGTAACTGTATTTATACTTTGTCTTTTGTGTTTAGCAAAATCCGTGGCTCGTCCCCCTCTAGCTGTGGTTCTAGTCCTCTAAACACCACCAGTACCCCTCCTCCAGACACCTGTTCCCCCGGAGGCAAGAAGGTAATGTGTGTATACACACACACACACGCGCACATTGCTAGGAATCACCGGAACACCTTCTTTTATTACATGTTCTCCAGGGGATGAGAAGTAAAAAAACTGGCACATTTCATTATTATCTGCGAGAGCTAGTATTATTGACCTGCTGCACAAACAAGTCTTCTTTTTATAGCAGGTGTTTTTATGTAATTTGAGAGCAATGCTATCAGTATTCCCTCTTCTTGTCAAATGTGCTGTTGCAGTTTGTCTCTAGATCAGATCTGTGTGTGTGTGCGTGTGCGCGTGTACGCATGTAACCTAAATCATCTTATATAAGGCCAACCTCTAACACAGAATATCTTATTTAAAAATAAAGAGAGAGACTTTACCAACAGTTGTAATGACCAAAAGAGAATATCTTGCCTTATTATTGCAAGCTGGGAAGTACATTACATTTCCTGGCTACTAATCGTAACACTTTCTACAGTATATGTTGAGTGGCCCCACATACAGTAATTACATTTTGCTCTCAGGCAAATCTGATTGATGGGGCATCATGTACTGTGTGTTAGCGCCTGTTTTAGGCATATTTTCATTTCACGCATGGCATTGCATGTACGGCACAGGATGCACATGGCTGTTCTGCTTGCTGAAGGAGCACAGGGTCGCACGTTGCGCTTACCTATTCATGCATATGCATTCATGGGAGGGTCGAGAGGAGATCGTGAGTGTCGCACAAACAAATGACGGTGACAAGTGATGACACATTCCATGGAATGTATGAAAACTGCAATGCAAAGCGCAGGTCGGTTTTGCGGTAAAAATGCTGCGCCTCTGAAAAGCAGGTGTTATCCCAGTCAGCGTGTTTCTTTGAACAGGGGAAGCAAGCAATGGCAAGATTAATCCAAGCAACATGAAGACACAGGCCATGGAGAGACGTGCCGAGAGGATTTGATTGCTTCTTTGCTGTTAAAATTTATGTTTATTCAACTTCTTTAATTTAAATGTTTTAGTTACCCGAACATAATTAATTTGGGGTATAATTACGATCTCCATGTCTGATAATATAGACAAGTAAGCTACATCCAACGTGAAATGCAATGGCACAGCGTGCGCTATCTGCAGTCTGGCTACGCTCGCTTTTACGCACCGCGCTTGCTAACATACGTACATTAGGCCAATAGTAACAAAAAGCATGGAGTCAATACTCACTTGAAATTCAGGGACACCTTTCCAGCACCTTGACGGGTTGGCGCACTGAACAAACAGTGAACACTAACCCGAACACTGTCTGTGTAGATTCAGAACGGAGGAACCCCCGACCTGCCCTCGACAGGAATCATCGCAGGACCCGACTCTATAGGATACCCCTACTCTAACCAGTCCATCATGAGTGCGTACACACACACACGCACACGCACGCACACACACACAGTTCATTATCCACTCATAATCATAATCACATAGATTAGAGTGTTTAAAGTGTATTAATGTGCCTTAGCCAGTGTTGTCTACTGCTGTGTGTGTGTGTTTAGGTGATAACTCCCACCTGAGCATCGACATCATGGATGAGACTGGCTCCAGCAGCCCCAGTAATGACGAGGCCGCCATGGCTGTCATCATGTCCCTGTTGGAGGCCGACGCCGGCCTGGGGGGCCCCGTGGATTTTAGCGACCTCCCCTGGCCTCTGTGAGGTCCTCAAAGGGCTTCCGCAGTCTTCGGACCTCAGAGCTGTGTGCGTGGAGACTGGAGTCGGGCTGCACTGTGGCTGTGTCATGTTCCACAGGGCGCGCTGCGTAACACCGCGGCCCACGGCCAGACTATTACTCCAGGGTACTCCGCCATGGCCACGGGACAGAGCTGCTTCGCTAAGATGGCCGCCGACTTGACACAGTCTCTGCACCCAGTCAGGCCAAGCCGCCCACCAATGACAGCCCGCCTCGTCACATAACCAACTGAGAACCTTGCCCACCCCCTGTAACATTGGTTACCATAGAAACTGCTTTGTAGCAAATTCCAACTGGATTAATTTGCGACATGGCTGGGGGCCAAGTCGTTTTAGACATAGCTGTGTTTTCCAACACACCAAGATAATGCTTTGGAAGCTCTATTTTAGAGCCCAAATACAGTAACTATACCCAAATCTACCTACCTACCTGTAGTGTTTTCTGAGGAGTTGAGTAATAATGCTCTAATGCTAGCCAACAAAATGCAGTTTTTAATGTTTGTGTTGTTCAAATGGCCTGCTTTGCTTTTTGAGAACATCTACCAACTGCAGTGTGAAGCTTAGCATATACTGTCTGAAACAAACTTCTGCAGGTTCATACGTACAAAAGGATGCCCCTCTGGGCAAACAAACACCTCATTTGTGGCCAACTGCTCCCAAATGTCTCAGGGGATTATACCCTGAGTAGCAGCAGTACTGTAAACATACTGCTGTTAATCGGGATGTTTTCAGCTACAGTAAAGTTGTCATGTTTCTGGTTTACTGCCAACTCAACTCCTGTGGCTGCTATCACCATTCATGTGACCAAAAAAAAAAAAAAACATCTATTTTTATTCGCTGTTAGCAAGTGGATCTCCTCTCATCCACTTCTACAGGAACGCTTCATATACACTCTGTAATTATTTGAATATTAACTATCTCAAACATGACACTGGCAGGAATTTACACTACAAACCCTAAAGGCACACTGAATTGGATATATATTTTAAATATTTTAAATTGTGTACCTGCTGGGCTATTTGGTCATTACGTAATATGTAAATAATAAAATTGCAATGCCATCTGATAAACCTTTGTGCTATAGTTGACAGCAGATCTGGTTGTGGCAGTGCATAATAAAATGTCAACACTATGAATCCATGTAGGCCCTATCTACAGTGATTTCTAACTACCCGATCACAGAGTAGCAAACGCACTCGGAGCAGTCATTTGGGTCAGTACAGGTCTGATAAAACTGTCTGTTCTGTTTTTGGTCAATTTAGTTTTTATATTCAATTCATGCAGTGCTAGCTTTAAGGCAAAACTGTGGGAAGTATCAAAACTACTGAATATACACAATTAACATTCTTTTATTGGTTAAGGACTGTAAAGATATATATATATTCTTTTTTTTTAGATATTAACTATCTGTATATGTAATAATGACAATATGATTTGCTTTATAGTTTAGTGTTCTGATAATCATCCTGTCAAAGGGACATCTTGTTTGTACATTTTAATTTCTATGCATTTTTGCCATTGTGCTCGCTTATCTTGATTTTATTAACTTATTGATATGCAAGCCTTTGATTTCCAGTGTAAATGTTTAGTCCATTTAGCTAGTTTTCAAACATGTCTAACAGACACTACCTACTATGTGATCGGGCTGTTAGTGACACCTGTTGTAGGTTTGAAAAAATGCTTCAGGCCTGAACAGCCAAGGACAAAGTAAATAGCATTACATCATTGGACTCCCTTTATATTTACTAAACTCTGACTTATTTCCTATATCCTACCGTATAGTGATTTATAAAAAAAAACTTAAATCAAGTTATCCAATATAAAAAAACTAAAATAGTTTCTTCATAGAATTCTAGCTTTCTGTGATATTTTTTTCTTTTTTTCTTTCAAGGGACAATTGCACATTGTTACAGACATTACAGAAACAATGTTTTGGTTTCAAACACTAAAACGCACCCAACCCCATCCTCACCTCAAACCTCTGCCTGTGACTGCTGCTCCAGATTGTGTGCATTTAGTATCGTGATATTCACGAGCCCTACATCGCCTAGCTCGCATATGTGTATAATGGAATGCTCTATAGCCACATTTTCACCACAGCTTGGCCTCTCTCTCTGCTGTCTGCTCAACATGGAAGCAAAAATGTGATCTAGACTGGCAGGAACAAGTATAGAAAAATGTTCACCAGAAGAGGAATAAAGTTTAGTTTAGTGTCTCAGAAGAGCACTTACTTTTCTGTGTTATTCCCTATACAGTATATGATAGTTGACTACCTAACTTTGCCCTGTTGCAGAATGTAGACCTTGATATGGGTCTTCATTCTGCTGTGATCTTTTTCTCATGATACCCACTGGGAAAAGCATTGACATCTAATCTCTGCAACTAACACTCTATTGTGTTTTATTTTTTGCAGACAATCTGCACATATGATTTTCTGGGATTTTCTTTGGCAAGTGCACAACTTCACTTTATCAATTAAAATGGTTTAGTCACCAAGATGTGCTAAATTGGCTCACTTTCACATTGGCCTATTATATGGAAGCAAGCTCCTTATTATTAAACTCTTAATTGGCTGGCTGGTCGTCAGTTGTTGCCAATGTCATCCTGATGAGGATCTTGCTATTGTTCTAAACACTGTAAAACACACTTTTGTGAAGCAATGATCAGTTGGGGAAAAATACTGTTATGGTTGCTTCAAGAGTATGAGAGCCAAATTGGATCAGGAAATGGGAAAACATTAAAGGCACTATGAGGAGTTTTCTGCTATATCTAAAATAAGTCCATGTTTATGTAAACAATATTACAAATGTATCAATATTAGTGATAAAAATGTCAATTTTATGTTCTTCCCACTGGGTTGGCTTCTCAACAAAAATGTGAAATTGTATACAGCATGTACTGTAGACTGAAGTGTTTGCAATATGGAAATAGTATGTACTCTGGGAAACCCTGTATCTTGCACAAAACTCCTCATAGTGCCATTTTAAGTGTTGAGTTTGGTTTTTGATGGTAAAGGATTGCTATTTGTTCTCATGTTTCTATTTTTGGTCATTTTATTTTGACACTACACATTACAACAAAGTGGCCCTTGTTTATTTACCCATCACCACTCAAAAATGTAACAAATCTTTAAATATTATCATGTTCAAGAGTATACTTTATGCAAATATATATATATATGAGTATGATGAGTGTATTGTATGTATCGACAGTGAAATATTTTTAAAATAAAATTATTTGTTTCTGTCAATTTTGAATGGTTTCCCTTTACACTATAATAGCAACCATTTGACACTAGTAGTTAGTTGGTCAGTTGGTATAGACATATAGTACCACATTTGGACATGTTTTGAAATATTAATTGTTCTGCTAAGACTGCCTTAGATGAGATCCATGTTACTACAGGGTTAAGATTGTGGTACATTAATGTAACGCTTCCCAAACACCTGACAAATCTAAGCAATTGAGCTTCAGTACAGCTGTGTGCTGTCCATTTCATTGAATCAGTGCCATTTCATTCATTCAGCCTACAAGTGCAACCAGGATATTGTCACTTTCTAGTCAGACTGAGGTATGAGACAAGCATTTTAATGAGATTACAGAAATCCTCCTGCCAAATAATGAGCAATAAGAGTAGTGTCAGTCCTCAACCACAAGTGTTATATACTAAGTCATTCTGAGAAAGCTTGTCATTTGACAGCCTGCCATCTATGATAAGTGAATTAGAGATTAAATATGCAAGTGTATTCTGATTAATTTTTGAGGGTTTGATCTATCCTTTTTGTAAATTCAACATTTGTAATTAAGTGTCTTAAAAAGTGGAGCGTAATGTTAGCAAATACAGAATAATGTTTGATATAATCTATTTGATATTTGTAAAAATATGTCTTTCTGGCTTTATGAAAATTCCCAGTTTTTTTAATTAGTTGTCTGCTGATATGAACATTCTCAAGTGATATTGCTTTGATATTGCTTCTCAAAAATGGAAATCAACTATTTGAATCAAAAACAAAAGAAACAAGTCATGTATGATAAACACATTTATATTTATTAGAAAAAGAGTAATTTATTCTTTATTCCTGTGCATTCATGGCAGCCAACTCATAATGTAGCTAGATCAGTGTGCTGTGGTCAACCTCGGGCGTGAGTGCATCAGATGGAGTGTTTACTGTATGACAAAATTAACAGACCCGTTTGTGCAGACAGGACACAGGGTAAAATGGTAAAAATACAGCAATATAAAAACACTGCATGAATAGAGAGTCCTGCACTTCAGCACCTTATTGCAATAAGATGGCCTCTATAATTGCCAGACAGAAAAAAAAGAAACCGTTATCTGCCCTTGACCAGAATTCCCCCATACCATAGACTATACCATGTTTCTTACTTCAGGTGAGTGTGGACGTTGATTGACACAGCAGTGTTCCAGTTATGTCCAAAAACACATTCACAGACTTACAGAGATCAAGATGTCCGCACACGCGCACACACATAACCCACCCACTCAAACACACACGCACAAAATGCAATCTACAGCAGTGATTCTCAACAAGGTCATCTGGTTATGTGTGTTATGAGACCACATGTTGCTTTTGGGGAACAGTGAGATTATCTGAAATAGACTCATTGAAAAATATTTTCAATTTTAGCTAATAAAACATTAGCTTTTATATAAAAAAAAATAAGAGAAAAAAAGAAAAATCTATATTTATTTTCAATAGTATTTATACAGTATGCTATTATGTTGTGTCATAAAATTTTCTAATTTAAAAGTTACAGTACAGTCATAGTGTCTTAGGTTGAAGGTACGCAACACTGCAGGGACATGAATCGGAGTCAAGTGAGAGTAGTGGAGATCAGCAGCCTGGAGCAGACTGCCTGAGCTTCAGCCTGTCCCAGGATCCAGTGCTTCTGATGCAGGCTTCAGCCCGTGTGTGAGACAAGGCAAAGTGGCATTCTGCTATTGGAGGGGGAGGTGGGGATGGAAGCACAGAGGCACTGACTGTAGAGAAGGTGGGGTGTTGTGTGTGTGGAGGGGGAGACAACAAGGCTGAAGACTGGGGGGGTTGGGTCTCATGCAGAGGGTGGGCTGGTTTCGGGGTCAGGCTCGTGGTGATGGCAGCTGCTGCTGCTGCTGGCCTCCTGACCGTGAGCTGCCTCAGGCGGGCGTCCACACGCCGCCGAGGCCGCCCCCTCCTCCGGGGGTCCCGGCAGGGTGTCCAGCTCATCCACCTGCGGCCCCAGCGGCTGCAGCGCCACCAGCTGGTCCTGCGGGATGTCCGCGGCCGCCGCCGCCAGGTTGCTGGTGGACTTGGACTTGACGCACTGGAAGTCCACGTGGCGGCTCTTGCCCTCCTCCTTCTCCCAGGACATGCGGATGAACGGCCGCTGCACGTAGTTATAGATGACCTCTGGGCGACCCCCAGGACGCCGCTTCACCTTCTCCTTGTAGGTGGGGTAGCCTGGCCAGAGACGGAGGTCAAAAGGTCATCGTCATAGATGTCATTCTGTTGTCTAGCTAACCGAATAATCTCTATAGCAATCTAACAACAACAACCCAACCATGCATTTTCTCACAGCGGTGAATCTGCTTTTTTTTTTTTTTTTTTTTTTGGGAACATCGCCATGCCGATTTATGTAAAAACGCCTAACATACTCCACGGCAGCACCACAATTCAGAAGAAAATCCTCTTGAAGCAATCAGCTGTCAGAGAAGCTGTTTGGAGCAGTCAGGTCGACTCTAAAGGCTTTTTATCCCGACAGTGTGTGTGTTACCTAGACAGACACATTTCCACTGGGACTCAAACTATTGTAAACAACTGGTTTGATGGGATTGGTTGCTATACAGCTTTCCCATCTGGACGAGGACACAAAGCACAGGGAGACTACATACTGTAATCCAAATATTATTCCAGATTGCAGCAGGTCACTCACTGTTTCAATATATACACACACACAGGACAGATTGGGAACAGACCTGTCAGCTGTAGTGGGGATACATTTGAGAGAAACATTATGCTTTTCTGACACACTACGCTCTGGGGTTTTACCAGTACAAAGCCGACTCCTTAAAGCAATTCCATTTTTCGCCAATGGAAGTACAATGCATTCCCCGATGTCCATCTATCCATCCTCATCCGCTTATCCAGAGTCGGGTCGCGGGGGCAGCAGCTCCAGCAGGGGACCCCAAACTTC
>JAODTR010056327.1:0-17448 GCA_025399935.1 Amblyopsis rosae
GGGTCCCCTGCTGGAGCTGCTGCCCCCGCGACCCGACTCTGGATAAGCGGATGAGGATGGATGGATGGATGGACATTAGCATCCATAGAACAGATCATGGATCAAATCAGAAGGTCCATGGCCTTTCTTGCAGTAGCTGGTGTGAATTCCACATTGCCCATTTGGCATCTGTATAATGATCAGCAAGATCTGGAACGGTCCCGTCCAGCGTTCTGATCTCCGAGAGTTGTCCTCCTTGGCTCCCAGTCACCTGGCTGAAGCTCATACTGGCACACTTACGCTGGTAATGGCATACAGGGCATCCTTTACCTGTCAAGAAATGTAAGAAAGTACAGTATAAATGTAAAATAGTGTAACATTTTATTCTCACAAAAAGATGAATGTTTCAAAGATAATTGTATTTTAAGAATAATTTAATTAAAGGATACTCCCTCTTGGCGCAATCCCATGCGTCAAATCAGGGAAGAAACTCAGCCATACACCACCCACGAAAGACCAACCGGAGGAAGACCACATTGAATGTCGAACCGCACGTGTGAAACCATAATTCTTTAACTGTGTTCCTGCAAGAAAAACAAAACACACACACGAAGAACCATACACATACATACTTCTCATCCACCATCAAGGCAAATGGTCTGGTCAAGTCTGGAAAAAACTAAAATGCTTGCGCGTAGACAACAACATTCAACACAACTTCAGGTGTACATCAAAAGGCATCTAGAAAGGGAAACAAATGTTCTCTGCCATGTCAGTGTACTCGAGTAAATCTCTAAAACAAAACCCACATATATTCAGATAAATAAATCAGGTATATATTTGTCAACAATATAAGCATATGTATAAAAATTACGTCAATTGTTTGCTTAATTTTAGTGAAACATTTAGTCAGTTGTTGGATAGCCTGAATTAGATTGGGTGAGAGAGTTTTGACCCTCAACTGTGATCACATAACCCAAAATTGTCACTTTATACTTTGGATATATAATTTTACCAATAATAACAGGCCAGGCTTATGTCCTTCTATCAAATGTTTAAGCAGGGAGATGGTGTCAGTTCCATACTTTGTGCACGCACCATCAATGTCAACATATTAGAGTAAAGCGGAGCCCCAGTGTGAACTCTAAACTAACTAGACTAGTTTTCAGGGCCTCATTATAATTATATAGCTATCACAATATCCCAGACATGGTCTAGTGAAAATGTAGGGCTCACCATCAAAAATGTAATGAGTAAAAACTTGTGAATGAAAACACAAAAAAGTAAAAGGTCAACAAAAGAAAAATGCAGCATCAGGCGATGCTGAATTAGTCATAGGGAATCAATATTTTTTTTTTCTTTCCCCAAACATCTGCTAAGACCTCAGCCTCAAAATATACTGACAAAATCTAATTTAGGAATTGTTACTGGCACACAGCCCACAACAAAACCAAAATAATGTTTGACTGACTGCTTATAATGCAAATGAGACATATCTGGGAAAATCTAAAAATCCTGAATGTTAAAAGAAAAAAAAGAAAAACACAACAGCGATTGGCACATCTCAAACAACCTGTATTCCTATAACAGTCAGATGTGACTTAAAGGGAGTGTTGAAACACAATGCGAAGAAGTTGAAACATACCTCAAACTTCTTCAGTCGCCTGCGAGTCAGACACATGCAGGCACTGTTAACAAAACCCTCCTAACTAAATCCAGCCAAATCGGGATTTAGCAAGAACTATATGGGGAACTAGAAACATAAAAAAAACTACTTACGCTACTCGAAAAACAAAACCCAAAGGTAATGTTCTTGACCAATATAACTTGTCAAGAGTTAGGGTCACTGCAACTGCAGAAACAAACCAGCCTTCCTCAAGGCTTGTTCAAATACTAGGTCATGTCAAGCTGACAACCTGGACACCGTCTGGTGTAAACAATAAACAAAAAGAATCCTAAATCCTCTACCTAGTAGATAAAGCATAAGTCGCAAAACGAAAGCATATTTCAATGGACTCCAATGGGTAATAATAGAGCAGCAACCCTTTCCTTTTTATTGTTATTGGGTGGGGGTTCACAAAGCCATTGAACATAAGTTCTTCATTGCAAAAATGCGTAAGAAAAAGTGTGTTTAAGTCTTACCACTATCCCATGGTCGGTAGCCTATGAGCCAGCGTTTGATCTTCCATCCACCCTTTAGTACAGACGCCAGGCCGTCAGCCTCAGTGAAAACAAAACTTCAGAGTCTGATGGCAATTCAGAATTAAATTTCCCTCATCCTCTCTCCCTCTCTTTCTCTTCCACGGTCGCGTCGGTTGAAGCTGGTGACGCAACTTATGTTATTGTACAGTTCTCTTGAAGGATGACGAATGTTGCTTTATTTAATTGCAGGTCAATCCAGTCTTGACCGTCATTGTTAAAATTGCTTCAGGGGTTGAACTCAAGTGAGTCGCATTTCCGTCTTCCTTGGCTTTCAAAAAACTTTCTTTACATTTTTTTCTCCGTTGTTGGCAGAATTGTGAAATGTGATTTTAAACACATAGAGCATTGTCCATGGTCAAAGTCACTGCAACGCACATCATCTTTATCCAGTTGTCAGAATTCAAAGAGGATAGGACAAACTTCTGCAACCTGACGGGCGGCACATATCTGCATGCTTTTCTGGTGTGAACGTGGTTCGGGGTTGTCGAAAACAGGGCCAAACCGAGCTAGCAGGTGCAGCAGGCTCAGTAGGCCGTCTAACACAGACGAATGCAAGCCAGCCGATGGCGGATGGCGAAAGCAAGGGTCGGATGGATCATCAAAACGCAGGCAGCACCTGTATGGGACAGAGGAACAGACAAACACGAAAGAAGCAATCTGACCCTATCTCTAGGCTAAAATATGTATATGCAATGTTCTTCCTGTTCCTATTTATTGTATAATATAAAATATATCTCCCCTATCAGGTGTATTTATCCGTAGTGCAAAAACACTCAATTTATGTTGGTTTCTTATAATTCCTTATATAGTAGCCTATTAGTATCAGTATTTATTATATGTAGTGGAATTCCTTAGTTTATATTTTGCGCGTATTTGAATATTTCCTCGTGTTACCCAATACATTATTGTAAGTGGTCCTCATATACCTTTTTGTCCCCAAAAATTTAAACAAAAATAGAAATTCTATGTCCAAAACATTGCAAACCTTCCAGTCCACATTTCCCTCTAATTTCATCTATGGTCGCATCTCAGACAGGTTTTAGGCCGAATCCAGATCGACCCCATCCTTTGTCCCAGACAATGGTCAGTGCGCTGAATACATATCAATGCAGTCGTCACTGCAAGGTCCGGTTCGTTACGTCACCACCAGATAAAAGACGTGGTTCTTGACAACAAAAATATTGCAGTCTCACCTTAAATATTAGCGGGCAGAATATCAGTAGTTTCACCACTGGATGGCAGGTATCTTGATATACAAAATAAGCAGTAATCTCAACCATTGAGTGTCATCGGATCTCAATTACAGATAAAAATGTTATCCCGCTACCCGGATGAAATAAAAGAAACAGGAATCTGGACTAAATGCAATGGAAGACACATTTTCAGAAATAAAAAAACTAGTGTATCTCACCGTATATCCACTCCCCACATTTCCCTCAATTTGCACAGGTTTCCCAGCGGTGTTGACTTGAAGCGCACACGGTCGGGTCCACTTCACTCTGAAAAAGGCTGTCGAGGTTTGGAAACTGGACAAACTTTAGAGTCCATGGATGATCAGTCGCCGACCGCGCGCGCCAGGTCACACACGTGGAAAGCCATTCGTGACGGCAAATGTTATGGGAAGTTTTAATAATTAGATATACTTAGAGAATCTTTAGTCTTTGTTTAATTAATCATTTCTATAGAAATGGAGCAATCCCGACAAGCAGTTCAATGCATATGCGAGAATGTTCAACAGTCTTTGTCTGCTTGCATAAATGCATTGAACTGTTTGTCGGAATTGCTCCGATAGTGGAGAGAACAAGACTTAATTAAGATTGATGGCATAGTTGACTGTTAAATGAACTCAAGATGGTCAGAACGTCCCAGAAGAAACATAGTATAAACATATCGGATAACATAGGGATATATCTAAACATTCTACACACAGAGTGTCTAGGGGTACAGGTATACATCTGGTAAACGTTAAAAGGTCACTGAGTTCAAGTCAGAGAAAAGTCTGGATACAGGCATTTCTCAAGCCATGGACAAAGGACCTATACGGAATATATAGTTTTGCAACAGCTGCTTAAAAAAAATAAAAATAAATGTTTTAATCGTGACATAACATTGTTGCTAAGCAACAAGAAATATGGATCACATTAGTTTTGACACTGAGATCGATAATGTTCATTCTCATGGATATTATGGACCCATCCATTCATCCATCCATTTTTTCCGCTTATCCGTAGTCGGGTCGCGGGGGCAGCAGCTCCAGCAGGGGACCCCAAACTTCTCTTTCCCAAGCCACATTATCCAGCTCTGACTGGGGGATCCTGAGGCGTTCCCAGGCCAGTGTGGAGATATAATCTCTCCACCTAGTCCTGGGTCTTCCCCGAGGCCTCCTCCCAGATGGACGTGCCTGGAACACCTCCCAAGGGAGGCGCCCAGGGGACATCCTTACCCGATGCCCGTACCACCTCAACTGGCTCCTTTCGACACAAAGGAGCAGTGGCTCTACTAAGAGTCACTCACGGATAGCCGTGCTTCTCACATTATCTCTAAGAGAGATGCCAGCCACCCTCATTAGAAAACCCATTTTGGCCGCTTGTATCCGCGATCTAGTTATTTTGAGCATGACCCACTCTTCATGACCATAGGTGAGGGTAGGAACAAAAAGTGCCCGGTAGCTTTGCCTTCCTCAGCTCTATTTTTGTCACAACAGTGCGATAAAGTGAAATACCGCTCCCGCTGCTCTGATTCCTCTGGCCAATCTCCCACTCCATAGTCCCCTCACTTGTGAATAAGACCCTAAGGTACTTAAACTCCTTCTCTTGGGGTAAGGACTTAACTTAACACATACAAATAATATTCATACTGGTTTAAATAATAAATATTATCATATTCCAGATTATAATAGAAAGGGTTTTGTGTGAAAGTAATTGCCTGTCCCAAATAAAGGCCAGGTGAGTTTATTGATTGAAGGAAATAAAAGCCTGGGCTAGAGCTGGACAATAATTCAATATCAATATATATCACAATAAAACATTTTTCAATAACAGTGATAGGATTTTAAAACTTATTTCTGGTATTTCGATAAGTATTACACTGCATTTGTCAATGAATGATTGTATTCAAGGCAAACTGAAATAGAAAATGTGCGTGATGAATTCCACTACAGTGCTAAGCAGTAAATGGGATGGTCATTTGCCAAACGGTTATATTAACTCTCTCACCAAACAGCAAATGAAACAAAGAGGCTTAATATTACATAATGTCAGCTTCCTCTGTCTACACACATCTTGGGTGTAATTTAGCTGTGTTGTTTATTTGACTGATTTCATATTTCTTTTTTGTTTGAAGGCTAAAAAGTGAACATTTATTTGCACCTTTTTAAAGAGATTTCAAGACTCTGCAAAGGCATTTTTCAGAAGTTTCTATGTACTCCATTGTGGGAAATCTTTTCTGAGACTTTAATTAGGAATTAAATCGTATCGACCGAAATTAAGATATAATACATTTTATTAATGTATATGCTATTAATTGCAGAGTATGGTAACCATGAAGTCAATATAGCTTTCTATCAGAAATTTATTTTTGTCAATAATATTCAACTAAGCATAGCATCTTTATCTTGAGGTTCAACAGCCAGTGAAACAAGCTTGTCTGAAGTTATCCCCTGAGCTTGCTACACATAAAGAGAATATAATTAAAAGATAAGTAAAGACATCATATTCTGCATGGTCTTCACATTATAGTATCGCACCTGTAACCTACAACAAAACATCTACTGTTATTGTTTGCACTTGAAACAAGCTTCAGTGCTAATGTTAGATAGACTGACTTTGTAAGATAGCCAGCTGTTAACCCTTTAGCTAACATTGCTAACCATTGTTACGTATTACACGTAATAACGGTAACGTAGATGTAAAAGTGTGGTGTGGCTTGTCCATGTACATACATCATATAATGAAAATAAAAGAACAAATAATAAAAGCATAACAAATACAGTAACATTATTATAATCTCACACCACCAAATTAACATGGTTGTAATTTGTTATAACCAATGCCATTTTTGGTCTCCAGATGACATTGCTGACGTTGTTCAACCATCCTGCAACGGTGTATTGAAGGAATCATTATGTAGATGAATAGTGATATTTTTATGTTTAAGTAGCTAGCTACTAGCTAGCTAACAGCCTTACTTAGGTTGACCATGGGCGGTATCTTACAACCGGCACAATGCGGTGCAAAGATGGAACTAAAGTGGCTTTGCTAGTTTCATACTGATGCATTGTAATTTTCCTGTCCTTCATTCATGTTGTTTAAATAGCAAATGCACTTTTGCCCATTTGAGCACCCATGGGTGTATTTGTCCAAACATGAGGTGTGGTCTAGCTCATTGCTGGCGCATTGCTATCTTGAGGCAGTGGAAAGTGATTGCGAGATTGACCAGCAAAAACCTGGTCTAAAGTCAACTTGCGGCGCATTATCAATATAGTACCACCTATGGCGGGTTACAAGACTGTGTTGGTCTTAGTCCCCACTGAGGATAATCAATGTCATCGATATACAGCCATGAAGGCTTAATGAGACATACATATTCTGGGTACCACTTTTACAATAAGACTACCTTCATTAAAGGGATTATTAATGGATTATATTAAATGTACGAAATAGGTTATGAACAATTTATAAATCATGAATAAACTGTTATAACACATTAATTAATAGGGACAACGGTGGCCTGTTGCTTACCAAATAGTGAGCCCACATTTGTAGATTTACTGCTAAGGCTCAGATTGGGCAAACAGTTTACTGTGTCATCTCCAATAGCTAACATTCTTGGTCTGTTGTTCACTGAGTTAATTCCCTCCATCAATATTGATGTATCTCAGAATCTCATATTTATTACCATTTATTTATAAGTTACAAACATGTATAACGGTTTAAAGGGAGCCTTATTGTAAAGTGTGAAACATCACAGTTTACTAATGCATTACTCATATCTATAACTTGCAAAAGGGAGCCTTATTGTAAAATGTAAAACACATCACCATTTACAAATGAGATTATTTATAACTGGAAAAAGGATCCTTATTGTAAAGTGTAAAGCACATTACCATTTACTATTTAGTTATGTATAACTGGCAAAGGGGGGAGCCTTATTGTAAAGGGTAAAACACATCACCATCTACAAATAAGTTACTAATATTTATAGTTCCTTAGTAAAACAGAAATAAGAAAACATCTATTTGCACAAAACATAAATAACTTACAACGTACATATCCTACTCAAACTCAAACAGTTTTCAGTAAAACTGTGTTGGATATTGGTAGGATACATGTTATATTTTTTATCTTGATATTTTTTGTTGATGAACTCAATAAGGAAGGTAACCGGCATCGTAACTATCTACTAGCCTATAGGAATAGGCTAGTAGGCCTATAGGAATAGGCTAGTAGGCTACTGGTACTGTTAGGCCTAACAGTAGCCTATGCCGTTTATCTATTTATTTAAATTTTAATGTAGGCTACATATAGCACAGACAAGGCTATGCTATATATATATATATATAGACTACATCCAAATGAAAATACTGTAACAGTTACAGTAATTTTATCAACTTCTTTATGATGGTTACATAACAATTTTGAGTTCATTAACAAAGAAATACCAAGAATAAAAATATATATAGTTTGCCAACAAAATTCCAGGAAACATTTATAAAGTAGACTAGCATTAGCCTAGCAAAACTAAATCATTTGTAGGGCTACTGACCATGAATAAAATGTCTATCCGTCCAAGAATAATAATAAAATTACATTAACGGCAGCAATGTGCCAAAACAAAATATGAATCCAAGGCAAAGCCTACTAAAATATTATCCTAAACTAAATATTATCTTAAATATTGTCAAAAGTTCTGAACGATAACCATTTAATTAATTATATCACTAGATGGTGCTAATCACATTGTTTTTATTATATATTTACCAGAACTATATTTTTTAATCAAATTATAAGATCTACACAAGCTATATTCAATAACTGGGTAATAACTAAGTGGGCTGGTTTATATGCATTACAGTAGGCTACATATGTGTGTTAAATGTTTGTTTTACACATTTGGAGAGAAATATTTAGGTCAAGCATGATGTTTCCTTACACATAAAATAACGATTTCCAGTCTTTCAATTCAGTACACTGCTAAACTCATTTTAAGCATTGAGAGACCAAAACCTAATATAATTGTATAGTATAATAGGCCTACATGACAGCAAGAGCTGACGTTTTAACATAACAGATAGCAGTAACTTTATATTGCCAAATAGTAAGCCCAAATGAAAACAGTAATAACTTGTTTAGAACCATTTAATAATGCTTTATAAAGTGTTTACAACCTAATTAATAACCTAATTGTAAATAATTTATAAATCCTCTATGATGGTAGTTTTATTGTAGTGGTACCATATTTGGTACATCATGTGCAGGAACTTTGCCAGGGAGCTGTTTAGCCCAAACGGCCACACCATGTATTGATATTATAGGGCATCCAGTGTGTATAACGCGTCTTTTCCCTGCCTGACCGGATCAAAGACACTTGCCAATAGCTCTTGGTGTGGTCCAATGTGCTGATAGCTGGCCATCCCCCTCGTTCAGTGCCGGTCATTCCTATAGGCGCCATAGGCAGCCGCCTAGGGCGCCATGTAGACAGGGGCGCCAATTTCCCAATTTATCTTATATAATGTGTCTACCAGCAGTTTTATTGATACTTTGTTTCTGTTTTGAGCAAACTTTTGTCGGACGCCCTGGCTGTTTCTTATGTATCCTGTCGCTTGCATCGAAAAGCTGCTTGGACAAGATACTGTAGGCTTCTAGTCTGTATTAGCCTAGCCTAATACGGTAAGCTGGAGTTACCCTAACAATCTACTAGGCTATATTGTATATTATTATATGTAGTTTTTAGTAAATATTCCTCGAAATATCACAATATAAAAACAATATAAAAAGTGTGCTTTCTGATTTGAAAAGTACAAACTTTATAGTAGGAGCAAGCACGCTTTCTCGCCCATCTTTTACCGATTGCGTTTCCCTGACAAGGCCCACTATGATCTGGAGCGCACATCTGTTAGGGACCGGTATGTTTGTTTACATTATGTAGCCGAATTTACGCGGTAGTCGGATGCTCGCTTGCTGATGCATCCATAGTGATATGAGAGACTCCTGTCGTTAGCTTGAGAGAAGAGCTGAAATAATGCGGCAAACGCCATCGGGTCTCAGTAAGCTTCAGAATAAAGAACATGAAGTGAAGAGTGCTAAAAATATAGGTATGTAATTTCTTAACCTTTATTTTGTTTTTAACAATGTATTAGCTAATGGGTGCACCAGCTGACAAGCTGTTACATTGGAAGAAACCAAGGGAGCTAGCTAGCAAGTTAACTTTAGTGACCACTAATTTAATAATCACTACAATAATAATCACAATAATCACATTGGCGGCCATGGCACGGGCGACTCGTACTAGATAGGCTAGTCAGGGTAATGAACAAAACTTCCGCCCTGATGCATGACTGAAACAGCTAGCGAAAATAGCTGTCACTTCGACTGTATCAGTATTGCTGGCCAGCTCGCTAGCAGTATAGCAGAACTATATGCATTTATTCCGATTAAAATTGTCAATATATTGTCAGAAAGACATCATTAAAGATAAACTATACAGTATAATTACTTTGAATCACTTTGGTTGTGTAATGAGATGGACATTTGTGTATAATATAATTTGTGTAGTCTATGAAAGAAGCAAGATAGTCATGCTTTGTCAGTAATAAGTTAATAATAGACGCCACAGATGTGACTAATGTATTTAAACATATTGTTTTTTATCATTTTAGGCGCACTGCAAAAAATGACGAACAGCCATGTGCCTCTTCCTCAGCTATTGCAGTTTCCTCAGGTGAGTGGAGTATAACAAAATGAACATAGAATATTTTGTGAATGAAAATGTGTAATGTCTAATCCAATCTATGAAATAGTATCTATATGCTATGTTTATTTACAGAATGACTTGAAGTGATTCTGAAGTGAAGATAACTATGCACTATTCATACTGTAATACTATACAATTCTGTAAAACTGTAAAAAGATACATTTACACAATATTATCTAGCTCTTAATTTATCTATACTTTTTCTCATATGTACTGTATCATATTAAGATACTAACTCTGTTTACCTGTGTTTGTGTGTGTGTGTATGTGTGTATGTATATATGTATGTATGTGTGTGTATATATGTGTGAGTGTATGTGTGTATATATATGTATGTGTATATATATATATGTATGTGTGTGTGTGTGTGTATATATATATATGTGTATATGTGTATATATATATATATAGTCCCACATAATATGTATCATAATATGCAGCTGTCTACTCTACATAATGCAGATATAGCATCACTTGTTGTTTTGCTACCTCTCCTGCACTTTATGTAAATATCACTATACATTTGCACTTCTGGTTAGATGCTAACTGCATTTCAGTGGCTTTGTACCTATACTTTGCTCATTGACAATAAACATCACGACATGACATCACAACAGGCTGCATCTCCCGATTAGAGCACTGATTCCAACCAGTCACTCTCCCGAGGTGAGTGCAACATGAATGCTAATATTTGTTTAACTTTAATTTTCCTTGTGTTTAATACATTTGCCTCAATCAGTTGACTCCAGAAAGTTTATGTATGTTTAAGTTGTACTTTATTTATTGTTTATAGGTAAATGTTTTCTTGGCTGTAGTAAATAAAAGTGCATTGTCATGCAGTTAACTTGGCAAGCAGGAGATGGATGTGTGTGTCCTTGAATGGAGGGGGGGGGGGGGGGCGTTAGCGGTTAACATTGCCAAGGGCACCAAATGTGCTAGGACTGGCACTGCCCTCATTTGATTAAGTCGTCGATCTGTGGCATAAGGTAGGCCTGGTTTTGGCACTAACATGATAGGGCTCGACCATGCACTTTGTGACTCCATTTATACTATAAAATATGGAATAAAACTCTTACCTTAACCGTAAACCAACATTACTAACTATTTTTATCGTAACACTAGAAAAAAGGATATTTAAATGTTTTACTGTATTATAAAACATTTTTATATTATTTTTACAGTGTAAACGATATACACTATACAGTACATCACAGTATTTTTAACACAGTCACAGTATATATTATGTTTAACTGATATTAATATCTCTTACTAACATAGGGGACAGCTAGCAGTGAAGTAAACGCTACAGAGGAGATGTCTACACTAGTGAACTACATAGAGCCTGTTAAATTCAAGAGCTTTGAGGTGGCTACTAGTAAGTGTTTGGGTGTGTTCATACAGCAATACAGATGGAAGAATGTGAGATGTTCGGTATTAACCGTAAAACGTGCTAGTTGTGATGTACAGTAGTACTTTTATACCAAATGCAACAGTGTAAATACACAACAGTGGACAAGCCTAATTAACTATACTGTTTACACAGACAAGCTTTGGTTATAAATCATTCTTTCTGTTACACATAATTTGGACTTGTACCTTGTACCTGCACTTATTTTTACTAAAATTGTAAAGCGCTCTCTCCTTTACCCTCAGAGAGGAAAAAGTACTTTGAAATGTCATCATTTGTTGAAACAAAAGGCATGGACACACTGAAGATTTCTCCTATTGAGTTTGTGGAGTATCCTTAAATTGCAGTGTGTTGTGTGTATACACAGCTATATTTCCTTCTGTGTTTCACCAAACACGGTACCGTATAACACAGTATAAAGTGAACGCATTTGGTTAGACCTGTCATAACTTTTTTTATTTAACAATATATTGTCCCAGAAATAAGTGTTCCTCTATTGTCATGTGACATCAATGATTAAATGTGATTGAATAACCCATTTCATTGCTTGACGGAGTGTGAAACAAAATCTTGAAGTTTAAGGATCTAATGAAGCATTTTTGCATTAATTCTTCCAAACCTACTGGTTGGAATTATGCAGTTGGGGAAAAAAACACCTACTAAAACACATTGGCCGTAAGGAACACTTTTTCTTCCACCTTTTGCTGTCTGCTCTCTGTGTGTGTGTTCGTGCGTGTGTGTAGTGCTGACTGTCTCTAACACAGCAGCAGACAAAAGCATCGCAACTGGCTAACATTCTTATTTTAGAAACACAGCAGGTACACCCAAGTGAGAAATCGAGGTCAGCAGAAATTATCAAAGTAATGTACATATTGTACGATAAGTTGACATGCACTTGACTTGTATTTGAGCTACACAGCTCAAATCGATTTGATTTGATTAAATATATATTTCAAACAATTTGATTATAGTTTGTATGTCTAGGTATGTTTTTGAGTGTGTCAAATTAATTATTTGAAACAGAAAATAAATTATGCCAACTTCATAACTAAATCTTTTCACCTTTGCAAGAAATAAGAAATTTGTGAAGGAGTACCTGGATGTTCGATTTCTTAACAGAGTACCTCAAGGTACAATAAGAAGCAGTTGAGTCGCATATATCCCAAAGGCACCAGGGTGGACAGCTCCAACTACATGCCTCAACTCTTCTGGAATGTGGGCTGCCAGATGGTGGCGCTGAACTTCCAGACTTTAGGTAAATTCAGTCAGTTTAGCCTCAGATGAAGATTATTAGGTATAAACTCTACTGCTAAATATTATTTAACATGTTTGTTTATTTGTTTATTTTCTTCTGTGTTTTTAATTACTACTTTCCCTTGATTAATTCCCTCACTATATACATTTCTTAGTTTTTTATTTGTTACTTTTCATCTATATATTTCATTTCCCTAGACCTTCCAATGCAGTTGAATATGGGGGTGTTTGAGTATAATGGTCATTGTGGATACCTGCTGAAGCCAGAGTTCATGAGACGCACAGACAAACATTTTGACCCTTTCACAGAAAATATAGTGGATGGAATAGTTGCTAACACTGTCAAAATTAGGGTAAGTGCAAGTATTTGGTTGTATTTGCACTTTGCATGTATGTAGGAGTGTAAAGTGCATATTTGTGTCTCTTTGAAAGTTGAGGCTACTCTCCTAGTGCCCTAGAGCTCTTGGCGGGAATTACAATGTTTTCTACAACAGATAATTTCAGGCCAGTTCCTGACAGACAAGAAGGTGGGCATGTATGTGGAAGTGGACATGTTTGGGCTTCCCACAGACACAAAGAGGAAGTTCCGAACCCGAACTAGTTCCAACGGGAACTCTCTAGACCCGGTGTGGGATGACGACACATATGTTTTCAGCAAGGTGTTGCCCGCCGTCACTCAACATATACATATCATTTATATTTTAAAATTTATTTTTTACAATAGATGCTAAACTAGTCTGAAATAAAAAAATTGTAGTACCTTTTAGATGGCTTTGTTTGAATTAATGTATTGAAACCTTATAGTAAAAGACCTGTTGGTCTCAAGAAAATTAATAATTTTGAGAAGCCTTTTGGCAAGTGCACTTCATTTCTTATATACTTTAATAAATTCACTCACACTGTTCTCTAGGTGGTTCTGCCAACCCTGGCCTCTCTGAGGATAGCTGTGTTTGAAGAGAACGGAAAGTTTATTGGCCACCGCATTCTCCCTGTGTCTGCCATTAGACCAGGTCAGTGTGCAATCACACGAACATCATCAAACATCCATTTTGGCACAGACATGCATACATGTGCAGGTATGCACAAACAATGTCTAAACCACAAAACTGCAAACAAAGTATATGTACATAAAACAATGTACATGTATTACAATACATGCACATTACAATACATGTCAATCTGTGTGTTGTATACCAGGCTACCACTACATCAACTTGAAAAATGAGTTAAACCAGCCACTCCTTCTGCCTTCGCTGCTTGTGTACACAGAGGCTCAGGACTATATTCCTAATGAACATCAAGGTAAAAACATAAAAAGGCAAAACTACCCAAAAAAAATCTGCCAAAAGTAACATCTCTCTAAAACTTAACTGCTTTGAATTTTCTTCTGCAGAGTATGCAGAGGCGCTGACCAACCCTATGAAACATACCGACTGGAGAGAAAGTCAATTGTCTGTCCTAATGGAGGACAGCAGCATGGTAAGACCTTTATGGTGTGTGTTTGTGTGTGTACATGGACCCCATGATTGAGTGTACACATCTTAATGTTCCTAAAACCACTGCTTGCTCTATGCATGTCTTGAAAATACAGCACATTCCAATTCATGCTAAAGAGTGTGAGATAGAGAAGGAGAGCGATGTCATTTTGGCACAGCGACTTCTAATACCTCCTCAAAATGCTCCCCCCACATCCACTATTGAAGTCTCTGAAATCATCAACTCCCCTGTGCCAGGTATGTTGTGACCATGAATGTATTATAAAAATTGGATACAACACTGTTAATTAATCGAAAAGTCAACAGCCCACTTTTTCAATGACTCCAGTTGCAGAAGTACATTTCTCATTCATTCACTCCATTGACATTTCAGAAAATCCTTTATATTATGAGTTGTAATCCTGGAACCAAGCCAACCAACTACAAGATAGGTTGTGACTAGTGCTTAATTTGTAAACCAGGAAGTCCCGGAGCTCAGAGAGGGTGCTGCTCTGGCGAGTCAGGGCAATTAAATATGTCCCGGAAGACACACACTTGCACGTATGCACACACACACAAAAATAAGGAATCAGTGCCTGGAGCTCATTGGACGCCATGATCAGTAGCTATTAAAATAAACAACTTAATGCATCTAATCACAAAGCCATTTATTTACATTCAATAAGTATGCTCCCAAATGGTCAGCAGTGGTCCTGTAGACGCATAAAAGGAGGGAGAAAAAAAGCGATCACGCAAAACAATTTTGAAAAGAAATGGTAGCGGGAAGTGAAGCTATTTTCAGAGTTGTGGTTGCCACAGCAATGATAAAAAATCTTACGCATATGCTCTCATGTATAGACAAAATAATTGTAGGATTTGTTGACCGTTCGAATACAAAGTCCAGTAAAAATAAGACATATTGACATGTTTTTGACATGTTAACATTTTAAGACTTTTTAAGAATCAGTGGAGACAGTGGGATGAGCGGGGCCGCATTCACTTGAAATAAGCGTGATCGTGGGACCCGCATATTTTTTGACCACACACTCCCGCCCGCAGCAAAGTTAAATACACCCAAAGATTTCCCAATGCAGTCTTTGTCTCAAGATCACAGCACAAATGCCCACTTGGTTACAGTGGCTGTGGGGATTACAGCAACAATTTCCCAAAATGGTATTCACCACCATAATCATCATATTAATCTTCACCGTCAATTAACACTGCACAGCAGAGAAAAGTAACAAAATGGGTGCTTACCCTACTGTTTATTGATCTAAAACCAACCCAACAAAACACCCATTGAGCCATCATCATCATTTTCCCTGCTTCTAACTAAGGTCTTGCACAGTTATACATCCTTTTGTAATAATTCTGTAATTCCGTAATAAAAAAACAATTTAGTTGTTATTTAGAAAATGTTCTAGATTAGCAGTATTACATCATTCTAGGTTTAACTTCCTGCTTATATAAAGATAAGATTAGGATGGAAGGCCATAGACTATTGTATCATGAATGCAAATTTGCAATTCAAATGACTTTACCTCTGTTAGGCTATGATTAAGATTAATAAGGTAATATGGAAATATACAGTATAATCAAATATATTAGGCTATATTCAACCGAACCTGCTATCTGGACTATGGATTTCACTATACTTCCTTCTCATTCCTCTAGTCTTCAAACTGGATTGTGAATGATCCTTTACTGAATTCGGTAGCAAAACTATGCGAAGACACATATTGACCCATTACGCACCTTGTTCTCTGCGCTCCTAAGCGTTACGAATATTTTGAAGTTAGATTTGTGCTCTACTGCATCCCATGGATGAAAGGGAAGGGCCCTGCTTTAATTTGAGTGGTGGCTGTTCATATTAAATGCGCAAAACTAACAGTTCAACAGCTCATATGTTCGCCTGTTCATCTCTGTTACTTTAACAGAGTTTTGGCGTGAGAACATTTAATGTAGGTAGCCTACATACAGAGACAGACTCTCTCTCCCATAGTGGGGAGCACATCATTTACATGACAGGCTGTTTTCACACCTACTTGTGGAAGGCTATAGTATAGGGGTTTTAATTACAGCATTTTGTTACAAAACATGACATAACGGTTTGTTCTCCCTTGTAACAATGTCTCTTTATAATGTCTTAAGCCTGTTAGGTGTGGAGGACTTTGAGGTCTGGCCTCCATCAGCTGGTTGATAGCAAAAGACTCCCTGCTGGGATAGTTGCCATTAAAGCGTCTTTGTGTTGATTTGTCCTGGGGTGCCTCTAAAACATTTGAGTGTTATAAACACAAGATGGCTTTCCTCTGTGATATCACTATAGAGAACAGAAGGGTGTTCTTCCTTTTTGACAGAGCTGTGCTCCATCAGACAGGGACCGGTCAGACCCTAAGATTCAAGACTTTATGGGGGAGGGGAAGAGACGTGTGTCTGTGTTCCCTACAACTTTATTTCAAGTGGATACTATTTGTGTTACCTTTCATATATGGCTATGCAAACTAAAGCTATTTAGTTTCTTTGAAAAGCCTACTAATTTTAGATGTACAATACTTTTAAAACAGCCAGCCTCTGTTGTTTAGTTTTACTGATTTCAAGTTTAACGTCCGACATGGTCATTGAGTTACGTAGTTGGTCGTCGTGCATGTCAATCACAATACCTTGTATTTCAAGTAGGCGGGTACTGATGCAGTTAGCCAGCGCTGTGTCCAAGGCTGGCTCTGCAAGACTACATAAGAGGTGACTTGAGTTAACTTTTGACAGCGGAATTTCCCAAAATGCATTTCGCACCAACAAGTGGCAGAGTGGAGGAGAAAACTTACAACTGTACAGTAAATCCATTTTCGAAATACTACTGTTATTGTGGTCCATTGTTCCACGACCAGGACGGCCAGGACCTGGTCGTGGAACAACGGACCACAATAACATTAGTATTTGGAATACGTTGAATAACGGACCAGCTCTTGCAAGGATCCTGGAGTGGGCCTTGGAGTATGCTCTTCCGGTCTACATGTGTTTTGTGGATCTGGAGAAGGCGTATGACCGTGTCCCCCGGGAGATACTGTGGGAGGTTCTGCAGGAATATGGGGTGAGGGGGTCCCTTTTAAGGGCAATCCAATCCCTGTATGCCCAAAGCGTGAACTGTGTACGGATTCTCGG
>JAODTR010056337.1:0-17448 GCA_025399935.1 Amblyopsis rosae
GTTTGTTTTGGGGATGGTGGGAATGGGACTCCCGATGTTTGTTTGTGATTGGAGGGTTGGGATGATGAGTGTAACATTGAGTGGTGGTATTACTTTATTTTTTATATATTGTATTGTTTTTACTCATTTTGAATTGTTTTTAATGACGTAAAGTGTGAAGCACTTTGTGTTACATGAATTTGTATGAAAAGTGCTATATAAATAAAGATTGATTGATAATGCTCCTATCCATGTGTGTCACACTTGCACTTAAATGACATTATTATGTTACACATCTGTGTTTTGGCGAAGGAACCTCGGGGCGCGTTACTCTCTCACCCTCGACCTTCGTCACGGCGTAGACGATGCAATGCGATCGCCCCTCCGCGTAGCCAGAAGTGTTTTCCATTCACCATAAAACAAACTGAAATGATGAAATCAGAGGCAAGGGGTTTTTAATTGTAAACAAGCGCTGTGGATAGTGAGTTGCGACGTGACAGGAACTACTCGTGACTAGCATGGAAAGACCCTGATTAACGGGATCAACAAGCTTAGAACCAGCTGGCATACATGCTAGAAAGCTCAACTGTGCATAGCTTACACACAGCACAAGCACAATTTACATACGAGTACAGCTCAGGTCAAGGTCAAGGCATCTAGTGTAAAAATGAATTCTGTTAAACTAAAAAGCATATTGGATGGATAAACCCTTTGATATTTTTGTCCTGTATCAGATTGCCAGATTTGGTTCATAGTCTGTTACTACTAGCTACTTCACTGTACCAATACAGTGATTTTGGAGGCCGACTGTTTTCCGTCTACTCTAGCCCAGAGCCATGGAGGAGAGAGAGTCACGCCAACGGAATTTAAACATTCTCAATGGTCATGTGATTCATGACGCAGAACAGTCCCAGGAAGTGATTGGCAGGCAATTTGAATCGATAAATACATATACATAACTGCAATTATTTGTAATTAGTAGTCAATAAATCCATTGATTTACATTTATAATGTATTTTATACGGTGCTTTTAGTATTCCTGGCTAACTTCCAAAAACTGTTACAAGGTTCCAAGATCTGCCATTGCTGTGAAAAGAAACGGTCCGTTGGAGTGAAACGTAGTTGACGCAACACTCTCTTCTACATGGCTCTGGTCTAGCCTATCTCACTGTATGTGTTGACCACAGGAGATTCATTATTTATTGCAAGTTAGTTATTATTCGTTATTAGTTAGTTGTTATCAGCGGGTTTGGGCGCATTGCTTCCCAGGAACTGAGCCTACAGTGTGTGTGTGTGTGTGTGTGTGATTTATGGAAGTGGTGCGGTCATGGCTATCTCCTGCCCCTGTGTCTGCTCCCCCCTTCCCCCTCCCTTCCTTTGCCCTGGGAACCCCATAGCAACACCTGGCCTGCTCACTCAACTGCAGCAGGGAATGACACCAAGGATATTGACGCAAGCCAGTGGTTCACACACTGTCTCAGCCAGGCAATCAGTATGTACGTTTTGAGGCTGCTGTGACTGAGTGAGTGTGTGTGTGGACGTATGCAGGTGCGTCTGGGCTTTTATGTGTAGCAGCCCATGCTCTGTTTTTCATGCAGACTAATCAAAGATGAAGTGTCCACATGTGCGCCTTCAACATCTGGCTGTACGTCCTGTGCAGGAATTGCGCCTTTATTTCCACTGCTATCAGTTACAGGCCTGAAGAGAAAAACAGCCCCTCTTTACAGACCATCTAACAGACACATTCTTTTTGTCTTTATTTCTTCATGCTTTCTGTTGTCCCTTCCTTCAAAGTGAGCTCTCTGTCGCCCAAATCTGCTGAAGCAAAGTGGATTAAGTTCTTCGTCTGCATCCCAGAGGAAACGTGATCAGCTTCAGTAGTTAAAATAATATAGAAGTGTTCATATCCAGTTACAGATGTGTAGGGAATGTATCTCTCTATTGTCACGTAGCAATAATGACCCCAAAGTGTTTCCCAGAAAGTCGGCGCAGTGTGATTTTTATGAAAGCCTAGACAGTTTTCTGGCTAATTCCCTGAGCGAACACTCTTTCTGTGTGTCCTTGTCTGGAAAAGAGTTTTGGGCTTAATAAGGCCACCCTCCCAGTAATTACTGTCAGGACTTTATTATTAGCCTTTTAACTCACGGGCTAATCGCGCCACGTCTCTCCCTGCCTTCCCTCTGGTCCTCTATTCTGTCTACCTCGCAAAGCCTCTGATGCTATTGCCAGAGATGGAACACGTGTTCAGAGAATGGGAACCATGAACTTGTTAAAATAAGGGTTTTTCAACATTGTTTAGCCACGCCCCCAAAAAGGTGTTTGCATATATATAGTTTGCAGCCCCCCACATTTGCTATGCACGCATGCAAACTGCATAGCATAAACATACGTCGTAAATATATATACTATGTAAAAACACCATAAAAATGTATGTTATTTTATTCAAGAGTACACAGCTAGATTAAACCTAATGCTTAAGGTTAGACATTTGTAATTTTTTATTTCTGTTAGTGAAAGCGCTTTTGTGATGAGGGTCCAAAAACTCAAATCAAATCAATATTCCGCCGCGGCACTGCCCCACACATCGAAACCCATTGCCCACAGGGGCAAAGCGTAGTACTACGGCATTGTTGATGTGAGCGGTGTTCGCCACTTTGTTTATGTTCCTTTTTACAGAGCTGGGGCTGTGTAGAAGTATCTGATTTTTAAATCTAAAACTAGTCCACTAATGTTGTTCTTTTCTCTTTATTATTATTCGTCTTCTGCTCACCTAACTCCACCTCCATACTACAACTTACAAACCTCACACATCAAATGAATCAGCACGTTTTGAGTTAAGTTGCTATTACTTTTCACAAACATACATTCGGCGATATTTACACATTTCAACACGTTTTTGAAAAACCATAAGATAACAAATGCAGGCTAATGATGAAGCTAAGATAGCACCTCATATATTCACCCTTCATATTCCAAAATTCAGTCGCCAAAACCTTCTGTTCGCAGGTTCAAACCCCACCCTGTACTGACATAAAACATTATATACAATAGAAATTTGATAACTTAAATAATGAAAATAAATATAATAAAAACTTAAATATGTATTTTTTTTTGCAACATATGGGCTAGCTGTAGGTAGTTTTCATTTCACAAGAAACTGAAATACCAAATTTTCAGTTGGAGGTGTGAGGTTTGGCATAGCGGTTTTGCATATGACTGGATCAAAAGGTCTGCTGTTCAAATCTCACTACCGGCACTAAAAACTTTACTTAGTTCAGCTCCTAATTTTTTAACTACATTTAAATATATACAATTTAAAAAATAGGCAAAAGCCATGGACTTTTATGAGGGCCCCTGTGGGAGGGATGGGGCCGGGCAGCTAGCCCAAGCAGTTTCTCCAGAAGCTGCTTGGAAAATGTCTAGTTATTATTCAACTTCTGCTCACCTAACTACACCTCCATACTCCAACTTACAAAACTCACACAAACATCAAATGAATCAGGACGTTTTGTATCAGGTTGCTATTACTTTTCACAAACATACATCTCATACATTTAGAGATATTTACACATTTCAACACGTTTTTGAAAACCATAAGCTAACGATGAAGCTAAACTAGCACCCTCCTAATTCACCCTTAATCTTCTAACATTCAAGCCCCAAAGCTCACCATTCAAGTGGCGTAATAGATTAAGTGTGTGATTACTACCGTCACTAAAAACCTTACTTAGTTCAGCTCCTAATTTTTAACTAACTTAAATATATACAATTTAAAAAATAAGCAAAGGCCATGCACTTTTATGAGAGCCCCTGTGGGAGGGAGTGGGCGGGGCAGCTAGCCTAAGCAGTTTCTCCAGAAACTGCCAAAAAATGTCTAGTTATTATTAGTATCTGATTATTACACGCACAGAGAACGGTAAAATAGTGAAATGTGAGGAGATATTTGGTGAATTTGATATTTGGTGTATTATCTTACAATTAGCTTGCAATAGCTGACTTTGACCTTTAACAAGGTTTAGTGCCAAGGTGTTGTCAATAGTTTGTAGGCTGCTTTATGAGTGTACATTTTCCATCCAGTCCACCTCTGGCTCATCTTACATCTCGCTGTAAACATGTTGTCGATTTGGAAGCGCTTGCTTGTCTTTCGCTCATCACACTGCAGACATCGCCAGCTGCTTTTATTTCCTTAGTAAATCCATAGAGCACATAAACACTTGCTCTGTCTCTCCCTCCCTCCAGGCTCTGCAGGAGAAGGTTGAGAATCTACAGAGGCGGCTGCATTCCTCCGAGAAGAAGCTGCTGTGCAAAGAGCTGGAGTTTCAAGAGCAGGTAACCCAAGCTGTCTCTCCCTCTCTCCCCCACTCTCTGCCCCCACAATACCTCAGGAAACACAGATTAGTTTGTCCCCATCAACATCTCATCTACGTTTTCCTCCTGTTTTTACGTTGCTTCAAATCTAGACTCCAAAACTGTCCTTCCCCTATCCAGGGGTCCACAAAAGACAAAGACGTAGAGCCCCCCTCCCCTCCCCTTCTCTCGGCCATGTCCCATCTCAGAGATATGCCCGTTCGCACATTTCCCAAGCTCTTTGAGATCCGGCTTCAAGAGCCAGTGCCGGGGGCCAGGAATGCCACCGCTGGCTTGATACAGAGAGAACCTTCTGCGCGCACACACACATGCGCGCACACACACACGCACGCACGCGCGTGCGCGCACACACACACTACACGCTACAGAATGCCATGTAATCAGCCTCTGCTTTGACCTTGACACACACAAAGGAATGACTAATGACACACACACACTCACACAGAGAAGGTTGTTCTTTGTGGCCTGGCAGGTATGTTGGCCCCTCCACTGACACGCGCGCACACACACACACACACACACACACACACACACACCTCCCACGCTGCCATAAATCTATGGGAGCGGTCAGTTGTTCTACGGCGTCGGCACTGACCCAGTCCCGCTGGCGCTTCACATGCCGTTTCCTGCGACGTAGAGAGGCCTGACCTCCGCCCTTACGCTGACCTTTGACCCCCTCTACTGCGGCGTCAGATCCTATTGGCTGTGGGGTCAGGGGTCGCCGTATATTTTGGTTTTTCTTAACACCGCTCGGTAAACGCGGGGCGCCATCGGGCGCTGGCTGCAATAAAATGAAGCCTTACTCGGCGTGACGTCCTGAGCACATGCCAGTCGATATACTGCCACCTACCGTCATCGCTCTGCGCTTCCCTTGACCCGAGGTAAGCTGTGTCTCTCTCTGCTCAGGCACGTACAGTAAAAAGTGCTTTGTGTGTGTGTGTAACTATGCGTCGTATGGACGCTGTGGTAGCGCACCTTTTTGTGCGTGTGTGTTTTTATTTTGTTCTTGTTTGTTTTGTTTATTTTTTTCGCGTGCAATCGTAATACCCGGGGGCCTCCTGTCTCCCACTCAGAGTGATTTGGCCCTAGTTCATCTGCCGCGTGTTTGTAACCCCATCGCATGTTATTAAAGCAGCGCCTCTCTGCCCAGACTTCACACAGATGCTGCCTGCCTTACTCATCCTGGGTACCTTGCAGGTTCCACACTCTAAAATGGCGGATCAGCAGCCCTGTGCGAGCGAGGCTTCTGAAAGTCGACGCATACCGCTCTTTGTATGAATACATAATGACTACAGTGGGCACTGTGAGCTGTACACGTTCCCACAGATGTGTTCTCGCGCAGCCGGGGAGCTTGGTAAAATGTGAGATGAACCCGTGGAGTAGTCGTTATTGATGTAGGTGCAGTTAAACACGCAGGCTACTTGCTGTTTGTGACGGGCCGCACGACATCAGCAGACACCAAGCCATACCAGAGTTCAGAGGGCATCACTGAGATGTGCCACTTGGAATCTCTCCTTATTTTTGTATTTTTTCAAGCGATGTAAAGCGGTATAACTTTTTATTTCTTACCCCTCTCCCCCTCCCTCTGCCGCAAAGTTTGTTTTTTTTTCCAATTCAAATCGCTCCTTGGTGAACTGTGAGTGCCATCTCAGTGGATGTGCCAGTTGTAACTTTCTTAGTGGCGTTGTTTTTGATGTACCACCTAGTTCCTGACCAGGTGTTTTGTTTTTTTTTGTCGCTCTGGAACAAGCATGGTACATCAAAAACGTCACCTGATAGCTTAGCCCATGTACACACGGGCACGTAAACTGATTAGCATACACCAAGCTCCGGAACGACGTGACAAACTTCACTTGAAGGTTCAAAGTGTGGAGGTCTTGTTCTGTTCTGCTGGCAGCTGTCATAATCCTGCCTTGCGACAGCACCAAACGCAAGGGGGAAGTCAGAACCACAATCTAAAAAGACTATATTTAGATGAAATGATGTCATTTTAAGATGACAGGCAGGAGCAGAAGACTCCGGATTCTCCCAGCCTTCAGAACAGAAGATGCACACTTCATCAGAAACAAAAAAACGAAATCTCCCTTCTGTTTGAAAAGGAAGGGCGGAGATGAAATCCGATTTTTCTCCAGTCAGTCGTTTTACTCTCCTCAGATGGTCGTGTGCCTTGGAAAATAGCATCCAATCTAATCTCTCTATTATTTCTACATTGCATGGTAATCTGAAGTACATCAGTGACCAAAATCAAAACTCAACTGTGGGGTTTGATCAGCGGCATGGTTCAAACACATCAAACTTCTGCTTTCATGGTGAAGCAGTCTTCAGTTCTTCAGACAGTCATGTGCTGCTTCCTGCAACCTGTCAGGAAGGAAGCCAGCCTTACCTGTACAAATATGTTGAAGGAGATGAAGAGAGAATTCTTTCTAGAAAACAAGAGATTTGATGAAAAGGAACAGGATGGATGTGTTTCTAGTTTGGATGGAGATGGTTCTAGTTTGCACCTAATTGTGGAGGCACACAGAAAATTCTGTTCTGTTTTTCCTCCCTCTGTCTGAGCCACCCTTGCATGCTCTCACCACAACAGATGTCTCTGTTGTGGTGCCTCCAACCCCCCACCACACACACACACGTACACACTTTGCCGCATTGTACATCATGAAAAAGGCTTGGTATGCCATACCATGAAAAGATATGATCTCTAAAGCATATTACCCTAACTGCATGCATGCGTGGTGTCTGCATACAGGTCTGTGTTGTCAGTTGTTAGATGCAAGATGGGCCCTATGTCACAAAACAGCATTTTCTTAGCTACATATTTTTAGAATATGCTTATTTGTTTTGTTGAGTGTTTTTTTTTTTTTTTTTTTGCTGCATGGCGGTGGATCCGTTTTTACCAGGGTACATTGCCATGGTAATTTAGCGCTGCACACATGACCTGCTCTGGGGCAGGTAATGTTCAGGATCACGAATATAACCAGCTCTCGGACCAATCGACTGTTGTAAAAGTGCCGTTTCGACACACCGAATCCCATCTCCACATTTCCCATTCCCTGTGGATTTTTTGAATACTCATTTTTATAAGTGTTGCGCAGAGCAAAGGTCTCTAGAGATGTATGGCGCGGTAATGATAGCCGTATATATGATAATCAATATTATTTGATGTATTTGACACACCAAATAAGAATAAGGCCGCATACGTGGCCGCATTACTGCTCTGACATGATTCTTTCTTCAGGCTGAATAAAGTTCCCAGGACAAAGCAGCCACACTGCTAAATGCACTCACCAGCGATCGAGGATAGATGAAGTCAATAGGGTAGGTGCTGGGTACGTCCATGCCTTAAGCCCCCGTTTCTCGAAGAGGATCGATTTTCTTTTTTGTTATCCCTATCACAGACAAGTGTGCGCACTCAACAGAACGTTGCACACGCGTACTGTACGCAACAAGGTATCCCGTTTAGACTAAAGACTAAATGGGAGCACCCAAGACTTGTCTAAGCGGATCACACTCACAACTGTATGTACAGTACCGTCCTCCATGCACAACAGTCTGAGGATCGCGCTCCAGCCTTGCCCGCTCTAACGCACGGGATGGAAAATAGAGACAGCATTGCCACAAGGGAGCTTGTAATTTAGATGAGAGCGGATCTCTTATTGCTGCGGCGCCTGCACCATACATGAACCAAGAATGCAAAACGAAAGAGCTCGGCTTTTGAAGATGCTAGACTTTTGCTAGATGCTAGACTATTCAGAGCGGTTGGTGAGGCTTGTGTTTATTTGACCATTGTTTGTTTCTTTGGTCTGAGGTAGTAGAGAGTGTTTTGTCTTGGCCGGCCTCGTTGTTATGACTACTAAAGCTGCTATAGATAGACATTTTGAAAAAACTCCCATGGCTCAAGCTCATATTTTAGGTCCTGGACGCTCAAATTAAATCTTCTGAAAGCCATTTTTCTACCACTTGTTTAAAAAGGTTGCTCTCAAATTACACTGCACTCCCTCCCCACAAAGTAGACTGAGATGAATTTGTCCCAAAGGATGGACTTTCACCCTGACATTATTGACTTAACACCTTTAAATGAATAGGGCTGAGAGCGGCAAAATGTGGCAAAGTGGTGGCAGCATAATCCACAGCACACTATGTTTTGACACCATTTACACTTGCTTGTTTCTTAACTGCTTCTCAATCATTTCTTTTGTGCCCACGAAGATTCATCATCCAAAGCCAGGACAATGAGTTGAATCCACAATAGGAAAATTATTTTTATGAAAACCCAATTTCTATATTCCCTCATCTCTCACACCAAGTCCTCTGTATACTTGAAAGAGCAGGGCGACAAAGAGCTGGCTATGCGGGGAGCTATATAGAAGGTGCTCTGGCTAAGACATTACGGAGTCTTGCAGTGCCACAGACTCTCCCCTGGTTACACCTTGAAGTAGCCTACGTGGTTGACTTTTCCTTCAACTCTGTTTAAACAATTCACCAAAAGCGGAATCTGCCAGTTCGGCAATTTTCTTTCAAATGTAGTAAATGTTTTTACAATACTGTTTAATGGTGTGTGTGTGTGCGTGTGTGTGTGTGCGCTCATGCACTTGTGTGTGTGTGCGTGTCCATGTTTATCTGTGCGTTCATGCATGTGTGGCCCCGTCTTTCTGCGTATTGCGTGTGTGCACACCCACGCTCAGACACACACTGTGTGTTTGCGGACTAAAGTAGGGTTGTGCTAAACCAAACCCCTTTTCAACTTCTGTAATCAGACTATGGTTTAGCAGAGTGTAATTTCGGGCCAGACAGACTTCCTCCCGTCCTTACAAGTGCAGCAAGCTAGCTATCCGGCTATAGACAGTTAGCGGGCTGCATCGTTTGTTGTGTTCGTCCATCCACCGTAGCCCTGCACTCTCAAAAAACAGCTGTGTCAGGCCTGTGGGAGAGACGGAAAAAGAGAGGCTACTGTGTGAGGTCTTGCCATTGCTATCCGCAACCAGTAGGGGGCGGTGTCTAGCGCCAGAGCCAACTCTGGCTGGCCTGTGGACCCCCTGCTGAGATGTTAAGGAGCTGTGAAGACAGAGGGAATACTCTTTGAATAAAGAGGGGATCCCTGCTGTCTGCGTGCTACTTTCAAGTCAGCTGTTCAGCCTGTTACTGTCTGGAAGCGCATGCATGTGAACAAGCCGTTTTATCAAGGGTGATATTACTAGACTAATTAGTAACAAAGGAGGATATTACTACACTAATTAATAACAAATTGCCAATTAACTATGAATTGATTTGCATTGATATGATGGAGTTTGCTCACTTGGTGAATTCTTCTGCATGTAATGTAACTTAACAACTAATATGTATTTTCCACCTTTAAAGGGATACTCTTCAATTGATCTGGAACGCCCCCATAACCCCTAAATATTCACCCCAATGTCACTGCCAGCCTCTGCTCTTGGAGTTTGAATGTAACAGTGCTAACCAAAAGAGAACAAGCCCCGCCAACACTGCAGTGCTTCTCTCCCACTCACGGAATGCGTTTCCAAACATAATGGCTCAACTCTGTCAGGGTGCTATCGAGGAGTGTCCCTTTAATAGAAATGTATTACAGAGAACCAGGTTACATACAAACAAACGTCTGTGAGCACTGCACAGGATTTCCCCCCCTGCGGTTAAAACCAGCTGTATATAAGCATGCCCCTCTACTCCTCCCCACAACTTACCCCTGGGCCCTGGCCATGTAACACGCGTTTGGATGGTACTGAATGTGCTTTATTAGGGGTTTCAATTATTTGGGCAAGGCCAGGGTTTGTTCGTTTGTTTGTTTCTTTGTTGTTGTCAAAGCTTCTGATTGGTCTTCCCCTCTCACCCCCCCCAGCTGACCATGGTTCGCCAGGAGTGCGAGGCGAAGCTCAAAGGGCTGATGCCTGCAGAGGTCACACAGGAGCTGGAGGACACCATCGTCTCTCTCAAAGCTCAGGTGGGCACCCTGGACCAGTGGGAGAGCACGCCCACTGTATTACAATGCTGTTATTATTGTCTCATTGTGTACTCAGTCGGCTAAGCTTCAAACTAAATAGAAATTGTGATTAAGTTAAGTTATGCAGTGTAATATAGCCGTGCCGTATAGTGAGCTTTTCTTCAGATGTGATCTCTCTTTCCCTCCCTCCCCCCCTTCCTACGGCTACAAATTGATCATAAACGGGTCCCACACGCTCTCTGTGACCATGGACGTCAGCCTTGTTTGTTAGAATTGCTTGGACTAGTCCAGAGAGAGTGGTGGAGCTTTTGGTGCTGTAAGGCCGATCACAGTCGGTTTGGACCATGGTGTTTCTCTTTGAAGCCCCCTCTCCATCACATCACACGGCCATCTCCACTGACACCACATCAAAATAGACCAATGAGCTTTCAGTTCCTGTGCATTTGCAATATAAACAAAACTGTCATTTGCACAGAGGGGGGGAGGGGGGTGCTGCTCTTCTCTGTTTTGAATAGCTCCGCCAAGATCCATTTTCAGTGTGCCACCGCAGCCTTGTGATCGGATATGTTTATACGATGTAATTCGTGTACAGAAAGTCCTCCCCTCTCATCGACGGTGTCTCTGGTTTTGCACATTAAAGCGCATAATTTTCACATGGGGCGATGGGGGGGACAAAAAACGTGCAGAGACTTTTTCTCTGCAAGGGCATCTGACCACATTTCTGTGGGATTTAGCATATACTGCACACCGCTGTGAAGCGCCAAATGAAATGCTAGACCTTCCCTGAGGTTTCCCCCACAGCAAGGAATGCACGCTGGGCTCCAGTACGGTAGTCCCAGAACAATGCGGATTCCTTTGGAGACGCCGTTGTTCTGCCAGGCTCTAGATGCCGTGTAAATGTAGCTGGGGGTTTATTTTCCCTTCCGACCGATGACACTTCATAAATAAACTCATACCTTGTAGCCAAACACAAGCGTGGTTTAAGTGTGGTCTGTTCCTCGCAGTGTCCTAACCTCTGGCACATAATCTCCTCTGTCCCCATGTGCCCTAACCCCTTGCCCTAATCTCCTGACCCCCCCCAACCCCTGCTGTCCTGAACCCCCACCCTCAACAACCAATCCTTTCTTCCGCTTGGCTAACCCCTGCGCCCTCTTCCACCCACCTACCCAAAACAAGGACTACCTTAAGCCCTCATAGCAGCCATACGTCCTGTTTCTATATCCTATTGCCCCCCCCCCCCCCAATACTACCTTAAATGATCATATGGACACAGCTTTTATGATCAACATCCCCCTACTAATGTTTCTCATGTTTGTCTTTTGTAGGTCGGCTGTCTGGAGAAAAGGGCTAATTTGCTTCAAAAGGACCTGGTTGGCTGTCGCCGGAGCAATGTGTGATGTAACATGCACGTGTGTGTGAGAGAGAGAGTGTGTTTGTGCTTGTGTGTGATTGTGCGTGTGTGTCGCAATGTATGTGCATACCAAAATAAACACCAATAGATGAGTGGGAATGTTTACATTTAGGCTTGATTTTAGAAAAGTATTAGAGGATGGGGGTTAGGATTGGGATATTACATAATTTCATTAAATAGCTTATGTGACAAAAAAGTGCTTACATAAATGTACAATTAGAAGTCATACATGCACAGTGTGTTCCTTAAGGGTACAATCCAAACGCCAAATATGTGCCGATGTTGTAAGACAAAATAGTTGTAGCAATTGTGCAACCAGATATGACCATATGCAAAAATCACATAAAGCTCCTTAGCATACTGTGTCTAAGTCAATGTGATGCTGGGCTGACAGAAACATACATAATATCCTTGAGCCAATGTGTCCTTACAATGGTTAACAGGATGGTGGAATTTTAAAGATAAACTTTATTGAATTAAATTCAGTCCACACATTAAATAATCCCTTGATTTTGAATAGTTACTGCCACAACAACCAGCAGAGATGTCAATCAGCTTTGTGGACATGTTATTTTTATTCTTCAGGAACAATGGAATGGAAACAACCTTAGTGGTTTTATCCAGTCACATACTGCGAACATAAGATTACATCATAGCAAACATACAGCATTAAAAAAAAATATATATAAGGGTGTTACTGAGTCGAGGTTAAACAAAAAAGAAGTATCCTTTTAAGGGCCCATATCATTCCGATGTCCATTTTAGGCAGACTTTCTCTGTTCTGATGTACATTCCATGTCAGTTGGTGCTGCACTGTTTTTTAACATGCCATCATGTTTGGCTAAATGACATGTTGGACCGATGTAGGTCTTATCAGACAACACAACTGACCACACACCTAGAATAATCAGTCAGAGACAATAATATTATTGTTTAATACTGTATTAATGGATGCATCATGAAGAAGATGTGTTAGGTATACCACTGGTTTCCCTTACATCTATTATTGTAACAATGGTTTTTAACCCTCCTGTGGGTCATAAAAGATATGGACCTCTAGTCTAATGTAACTGTTATTGGGCATTTCACCCATCATGTCATTGGACCAGTGTCTTTACATGTACACACATGGTTTGTATTGTTTAAACTATTTATTGATGATTTTAATTTCTATTTCCCATTTGGAAATGTTATCACTATTGTGTTTTAACTATTATTTGTGTACCACGTGATGTAAGACATTTTCATTTTTTTTTTAAAAGTGGGAATGCACAGTCTGAGCCAAAATGCACCATTTATAATAAAAGCATTGTTCTTGTCATGCTTGTGTGTTATGTTCTGTTGGCATGATTTTTAAATTCCAGCTGTTAATTCATGTCATTTCAGAGAGATCAAGCTGATGTCCTTGTTTTCATATGACCACAACATGCATTTTGGGCTAGATTACTATAGCTCTGCAACTGTAAACCAAATGTGAAAGGCCTTGGATCCCATTGGTCTTAGGATCCCATTGTTGTAGGGGGGTTTGTGGCTATTTGAGATAAAGGGCTCTGGGAGCAGTTTGATTGAATGCTGGGCCAAGTGCTATAGTTGTTGGGCCCGGAATTTATGCCTCTGCCAAAACTTTGTGTTTTACCAATGGCTCCAGTCAAACTCAAGCACAATGACGCAGACTTCAGGGTCCACAAAATGGCCGCCCATCCCTCCAAGTTGATTGAGGCCTCGGACATGCGGCTTTATGACGATAATAACAATTAGCGGGCCATGGATGGAGGGAAGGGCTTTTGAGATATGCTCCCTCTATTGAATGTTTGGTAAGTGTGGAATGCTCAGGCTTGAATACTGATCACTGATTTTGTTCCTGGAAGACAGTTTGCTGGCATTATTATATTTAAAAAGGCAGATTGCATTTCAAAGGGGCCCCACATTTGCATTGGAATGTCTTTGTTTTTAGTCATGCATGTTTTCACACTTCCGAGTGTTCCGGTTGCCCGTGACCTGTTCTGCTGTTTCCAAACAAAAACCCTGTATTTATTTGATGTACTGATTCCATTGCCTGAGCAGAGCGAGAGGGGGAAGAAAGCAAAGACTGTGAGACTGACATCTGAGAAACAGGAATTTAGTGTTTCAGCACAAAGCCTTTGTGGAGTCAGTTGTGCGCAGGGAGGGAGCGAACAGAGAACGTGTAGCCATTGCAACATGGCCTACACACTTCTGCACTCACATGCAAGGTGGCCTACGTAAGACTGCACATATTTTGTATGAAAGCTGCACAGAGCTCTTGAGTAAAATATCTGGAAGCGACGTTATGGTTTGGGTATCTAAATCAATATTATTGATTGTGTTTGAATTCCACATAATCCAGTTTGGTTTTCAGATTTAATTATTCATCTTAGTTTTAACATTGATTTTTTTTCTGCTTCTTTTGGTAATTTCATGTGCAGCAGGTGTCAGGGGAAATAACATTGTCGAATGGCATTGGTTGGCAAGTTATCTATATCAAATATTTATAACTAACTATACTGTATATAATATGCTTGAATCACACAGACAAAAACAAAGATAAGCATCTTCCATGTTTAATTTAGGTTTCAACTTGATTGTATTAGGTTGTTATTCCCCCTTTGAAAAACAAAGACAGTATGTCTTTATCTAAACAGGCTTCATTCACCATCTCTACTCATCTCCCTCTTATCTTCTTTATTACTTAACAAAATCTGATATTGTTTTACTATCTAATTAATTGTGTGTGCCACCAAAATAGCCATCATAATTGCCTTTGTGTAAATACAGGCTGAGAATGTCAGTTCCCAGCAGCGGACATGGCCCCATTAGTGATCAAAGGCCTTCCTCTTGCTTCCTCCACAGTATCACCACATCAGACAAACGGCTGCTCAGTGACAACAGCACAGGCCCGGCAAGGAGATCTCTTCCCCTGCCTGACTACAGGTTGCCAAGGCACGCTGTATCCCAGTAAAGGATGCTATGCACCTTCACTGGTTAGGTTAGTTTGCCTCTCTTTGTTAGTACAGTATCTGTTGGCTGGTGAGATGCTGTATATATGTTATTTGTTCTTGTGTTTGTTGTTGGTTGAGAGCTGTGACCTGTCTGTTGCCAAAGCAGGTTACTAAAATCATATGCAGCAGTTTCATGGTAAAACTATTTCATATGATTGTTGCAGAATATAAATACTTTTTGGGATGGTAACAGGCATTTTTTGTGTCTAGGCATTTGTCAAGAGATGCTTTGGCTGGAGACATGAAAAACATTTCAAAATGATCTAATTAAGGATCGTGACAGAAATATTACAATGTGCAGATGGGTATTTTCTGCCTGCCAACCAAAATTCACTAAAAGAAGCCAGTTTGGTCTGCGGCGTATTTAATTTATTTAAAAGAGAAGCTGGGGTTATCTGCAGAGACGAGTGCAAAGGACTTACATGGCACATCGTTTGAGGTGAGACCAGTATTGTCCCAGCCTCACATGTGCCAGCAGTTGTGTGTGTGTGTGTGTGTACGTACACAGCGAGCCCCTGGGATTGACTGTACATCGTGTGATTGACAACGTCATTGTGCGCTGTGCTTTTTATAGAGCCGTGTTCTGAATCGGACCCTAGGAGGAGGCCCGTGTTTGTCTGCCGTACACTTCCTGCATAAATAAACCTGTTTATCGCAACGCTGCTCACGCACATCCCCCCCAAACACATCTCACTTACTCCTCTATTTGTTGTCTTCCGTCTTGTTTCCAACCTCCTCCGCCTTTTCATCTCCCTCGCTCCGCTCTCTCTCCCTCTCTTAGCTTGTATCGTTCTTTGTTTATATGGTAATTATCATAGGGTGGTATTTTCCTCTGGTATAGCGGCCTGTCAGTTAAGCGGCTTTTGAGAACAAGGGCGTTAGCGGTGATTGATGCAAGTTGCGTCAGGCCAGACCAACGGGTTCAGGTTCACTTGCGTGCGTGTGCAGATATGGTGTGGGAGGACCGTCTGTGTCCTTTCCGTCAGCCTGGCTATTGTCTTTCCCTCGTCCCTCAGACTGTCCTTCATCTCTCACACCTCAGTGCTGTTCATACGCACACACAGATATCCCTGCCTCTGTATGCAGACATGATCAAACCCAACGTGTCTTCACTGTGAGCTTTGTGGCGACGTCCTGTAGACATTTGTCCTGTTTTAAAAGTGCCAATTATTGTGAGAATGTCCAGTGGTTGAGAAGAAGCAGATCCCCAATTTGTCTGTCTGGTCCTGTTATCGCCACTCTGAGTCTGGTCTGCCTCACGGCGGGGGGGGCCTCTTTGTCACCATGGTGATCATCCTGTTGGCTCCTCGCAACCCCCCTAACGCAGGAACGGGAAGCAGGACGTGAGCTGAGATCTGTCGTGTGTAGAATGGATGGCCAGGTTAATGGTGTGTCAGCAGGCCGGCCGAGACAGGCGTCGCCACTTAGGGGTCGAGGATAAGGTTAAAGTGTGTTCAAAGTGGTGTGTGTGTGGGGGAGGGGGGGGCGGGGTCTGGTTAGGCCTGTCCTGTCAGGCGTGGCAGAAGGGTGGCACCGAGTGTGTCTCTGCGGTGCAGGAAATGAAAGTCATTACTGTCGGAGAGAGGCGCGCTTCATGGCCCAAACGGGATTAAGCGGTGCATCCAACATTGTTTCTATACATTGGTAGACTTAAAAGTCAAGCGCAAAATGGGATTAAAACGGTGGAAAAAAGACCAGTAAATAACCTTCAACAACCCCACCCTGCCTGCTGCATTTGGCGTTCTTCTTTAACGCCTCTCTGTGCTGCAAATTCCCCATTTCTCTCTCTCTCTGTCTGTCTGTCTGTCTGTCTGTCTTCGTAAACTGTTGCACCTGTTTCAGCCAAGTGTAGTCTGTGCCGCATCTTTCTGTACCCCCATTTCTATCTATGTCTCTTTTTCTCGTGGGATCTCCCCCTTCCACAATCCATCTTCCACACACTACTCCTATTTAAAAAAAAAAAAGAGGAAAAACTGCACAAGCTGCCGGTCGGCGTGGCACCCGTTTCACATCTGCCACCGTGCCAAGCCGTTTCTTTCTGAGGCCAACTGGCGACTGAATCTAACTTGGTATTGCTTAAGCTGAATCTTTACCCCTTCCCCCCCCCACAACACGCACAAACACAGAAACGCACTCCTTTTCAAAACAACCTCTGAATTGTTGCCCTCCCTTAACTTTTAAGGGTATTACGCACCATGTCCGACTTCAAAGGCTCCCCACTTTAATTGTCTTCTCCAGCTCTTTGCTTGCCATCTGATTCTGCTGACTAGCCGTTTCTCCCCTCACTCCACCCCCTACTCCCCACCCCACCCTTCTCTGTGTGTCGTTCACTCCCCCCCCCCCCCCCCCTCAAATCTCATCAGCTCCTTACTTCCTTCGGTGGCTATTGTCCCCCTGTTGTTGCCCACTTTGATGAAGGAGCCTCCACTTCCTCCCTCTGCAGTCAGCCTGTTGCCCGCAGTGTGTACGCACCAAACAGTTGAAACCTAAACCTCCTGTCTTGCACTTTATCTGCCCTCTCTCTCTCTTTCTCTCTCTCACACGCATGCACGCAGCCTTGCTCCCTCTCTCTCGCTGTCTCTCTCTCTCTCTCTCTCACACACACACGCAGCCTTGCTCTGTCTCACTCTCACTCTCACTCACACACACACACACACACACACACACACACACACACGCAGCCTTGCTCTCTCTCTCACACACGCACGCAGCCTTGC
>JAODTR010056358.1:0-17446 GCA_025399935.1 Amblyopsis rosae
CATTTGTTCTATTTAAAATATTGTTTGCTTATAATTGCTGGTATACAACCTGTCCAACTACTGACAAATGTACTACAGGTAAGTCGCTTTGGATAAAAGCGTCTGCCAAATGCCGTAAATGCAAATGTAATTATAATGATAATGTAACGTTTTAATTTTATGTCGCAGAGAAGTACAGCATACAGACATTTTCAGATGATAAAATACAGATTTCTATTAAAAAAACGGGAATTTAGTCAATATTTACACCGGCATTTGTGTCCCACTACAGTGCAGTCTTATTATTTATGTAGTTTACAGCAACAACAAAAAAACACAATTTTGGATGCAGTTACACTGAATTCCATTATCAACCTAGCCCATTTGTACATCCATTCACATTTAGGATCCATTTTTAGCTATAGGCTGATCTTGTGTAATGATCTGAAGTACTGGTGGTTCGGACCCAAGCGCCTGGACTATAAGCCTGGCCAGATGGCTTCTCGACTGAATTGTGATCTTGCGACCAGCTGCCTTACAAGGTACCTTATACGCATGGCAACTTGCGTATTGGGAAAAACCTATACAATATATATTTTTTTCAAATTACTTTCTTCTTCAAATGACTGTTCTACAGCAATTCATAAAACATAGAATAGACGTTAGCCACTTGTACAGTTGGGTCACGTCTTCCCATCTTCCAACTTCACTCAGACACCCCCGTGCCTTCTGCCAGGCTTTCATATATAGCCTCACATCTGATAGGGTCACTGTAGGAACTGGTTTGGCACCATATCAGTGTCAAGGAACTCAATGTTGATAGGGAATATTCCGTTGTGAGGCTCAACCAGGAGTGCGTGACATCCAGAATTCCTGGCCATTGGTACTGTAGAGTTTCTGCCAGTGTGTGTCTTGTGAAAAGCTAAGTAGGCTGCAGTGTTGTTCTTTTTTCTTCAACCTTATCACCATACAACTTACTGTGAGGAAGGTCTATTAATAAGATATCCACTTCCTGTAGGCCTTTATTCTGTTAGTTTCTCCTTTTAATACAGGTCTTTTATTTTGGGTGTTTTCCTGAATGTTATGTGTATTTGTATATTAATGTATACACTACACTGTACAGTATATAGAGTACACATTTAGCGTGAATAATCCTGCTAATTGTGTCTACATTATGTCACATCATCTTATAATATCTTACCCCTGAAAATCCTGACAGATAAGGTATGGATTTAAATATCAGAGAAAACAAGACACCTGCAGTATGTCAGAACCAGAGCCATGGAAATAACAGTTACGCCAACGGAGGTTCGAAATGGTCAATGGTCACATGGTTCATGGAGAGGCTAAAATAGTTCCCTAGTGGGCAGTTAGAATATATGTATATATATATATATAAATTTTTACAGAAAAAAATATATATATTTATATATATGTATAAAAAATTTTCTATATATATATATACAGAAATATAACTTCATTTTTTGGTGATTAGTAGTCCATAAATGCACAGATTTACATTTAAAATATATACCTATGTACCTTTACTATTTAGGCTAACTTCCGGGAACTATTTTGAGGCTGCACGATCCGCCATTGCTGTGAAAAAAAAACGGTCCATTGGAGTGAACAACTGTGTTCTTTCCATGGCTCTGGTCAGAGCTAATTAAAAGTGAATGAGTGGTGGTGTAAAGTTGTGCAGGGTATTGAGCTATACCTAAGTCTTATGGACGCCAGCACATCTCTCCGTTGGCACAGAGCTGCTCTGGGTACCTTTGGCTCAGCAGCGCAAAGCAGAACGAGGATGATTAGAAAAGACCAAATCCCCAATGAAAGCGTGTGTCTCTAATTAGATAAACGCAGCATCAAAGGGACCCTATTGGGAAAATGCCTACATTTCCCTGTTCTTCCATGTGGAAGCACTTTCTAACATTATGTGATTTGTGGTAAAATGTTACATCTGAAACATGCCATGTTTTGCCATACTGGTGAAGATCCATTTTGACAGCAGGTTATTCTCCAGGCCATTTTCATTTACAGCCCTTAGTGACATCATCAACAGCCCAGTGCCCGCGGTCAATCACTAACACAGAAAACCCCCCTGTAGATAGGGGGGCAGAAATACATGCCACAAATGATGGAAGACATTTAGCAATAAGCAAATCAACTGTATGAATTATATTTCAATAGATTCAAGATGGAGCCAACGATTGCACCTGTCGTCAAATTCAGGGAACATTAACTCATGCACAGGGGCTGTCTATGTAAATGGGAACACAAACAAATCACCACACAACACTATCCCAACCTTGGCAATGCGTGTCAAATTAGCAGAGACACATACCGGGTGCTTGTGCGGGAACACCCTATGGAACTAAAGGGAGGGGTTTAATTAAGTATCAAAACATCTTCTCCAGCTTCGCTGAGTCTACCTTTAATACATGTAGTTGTAGTGTCGTGATTATGGGTGCTGTGTACAGATGGATAAAATCCTACAGTTCCATTAAGGCAAAAATGATCCCGTTGGACATCCATCCATCTATTTGCACCGGTGCAGTCCATCACGTTAAAATGAGACAGCTAGATGTGATTTACTGAGATTTGTGAAGCAGCCAGACAGCATCCCTAAATCACATCACTTAGCACACAGCCTAAAAACTAATACCTTGAAGAAAATATGCAGCTGCTTTATGTATGAGCTAATCCTAGGCAAATCCCGGAAAAATAAACTGTACCGTATCTTCCTCGGTTACACGCTTTGAACGCAATTAAATAGGTGATGGTGTTGTTTTGTTTGTGATCTCAATTAATAATGGAATGCAAATATGTGGCATTATGTCAACGTATTATGCAATATTATACTCATGGGCAGCAATTCATTCTGCCATACAGGCATTGCTGTCAAAGTAAATTCAAGCGATTGAGCAATCAATACAGTCTTTAGTTCAACACCAAGTTATTTGTAGATTAACACAATGTTTTAATTAAATCAATGGCAAAAGTTGCTGCATTTGTGAAATTTTAATTACTTTATACTAGCTCTATTTCAAAATTGCATTGGTATGCTGTGTGGATGGTTAAAAGGCCATATTTAATAGACGCATTTAGCCATATAACAAAGCAAAGACGTTTTTGAGTTAAGCAACTATGTATGCCAACAATTTATAGGATAATTCTGCAGTGCGTATAGCAGTGTATTATGTTCAAACAATGTTGGAAAACAGTTTACATCAAAATAGTTGAATGCAACCTCTCCCACAACCACCCAAGTGCAAAAACGAAATCTAACGTTATTAAGTACAGCATCACAAGGCAGCGGAGCAATTAGCCTCAAATACGGCGCAGTGCTCTTCACCCGATGGCGCATCATCTGAATAATACAGATGAAAGCGATCCTCAAAGCAGTACTGTATACGCTGGTGCTGAAGGGTCATGGCTGAGAGCTCAAGCCACACATTGCAACAATCAATTTACTTTATTTATTTAAACGCTCTGTTTTCATTGCCTGTCTAGTCAACAAACAGCCATGCTGACCCGTTTCAATACTGCGGCGATAGCGATGCAAATAACAATTCAGTCTCATAGGAAATAGGTGTGAGAAGAGCTTCTTTTTTTATTATAATAGTAATTACTTTTTTTGTATTTAAATATTGGGAGGTGCTTGACAATGTGCTCACATTTGATAGATGCCATTTATTGCTTCAACTCAGCTTTCCAGTCCGGGTGTTAAGAATGATTATGTGATGCAACATGGAGCCAAGTTCAGCAAAGACTACAGAGTTCACACTTGCAGCTGGGCTGGGCAGAAACCACACAGAATGGAGATTGTTGTTATTCAGCTCCTCTCTCTCTGGGGATATTGTCCCTGTTTTCTGATGATTCTATTATTTCTGGAACATATATGCGGCTTATTGGCTTATTGACATCAGGTAGGTACTGTGCGAGGTTGGCCAGAAACATGGTTGTGTTTACTACTCGCATTCAGCTTCATGACATAGCATGTAGCCTGAAAAAGTATATATTTTTTAATAACTACAATGTGACATTAGAGAAAGCATCTGCTGAATGACTAAACATGTATGTAAAATACAATCTGCTCAAATCTTGATATTGGTTATACCACCCCATTGGTTTCTGTTGCAACTGAATATTATTTACATAGAAATTAAGTAGCCAATCCATTAAACCAGCACTACAAACTCCAATGGTGCAACATAGGTTCACATTGTTTGTCTGACATCGACAGACATCCACAGACATTGTTGTTTACAGTAATTAGGTTCTCATATACTTCTACCAGTTGAATCAAGTGGCAATTTCAGGCCAAGGCAATGTGTCTAAGGTAAGAAAACACTCTTAACCCAGGCATGCAATCCCCTGAATAACAATTGTGAAACCCATTTTCTCTCTCTCTGCTCTCTCTCTCTCTCTCTCTCTCTCTCTCTCTCTCTCTCTCTCTCTCTCTCTCTCTCTCTCTTTCTTGCTCTCTTTTTTCTTTAATTAGCTTTTTATGACTGTCTGCCATCTGTTGTTAGTGTGACAAGACTTACCTTCCTTAAACGTCCTGTAACGAAACCGTTCTCAATGTCAAGGTCCAGACGCTTCTGCCCCTCCCCAAGGTGTTATCAGATACATTTTAAGATAGTTATTTTCAAAAAAAAATTTATTAGTATTACTTAATTTATTATTTCGTTTTTTTATCCTTTAATAGAATGTGCATAACTTATGTTTTAATGGTGTATGTTTGTATGTTTATACTGTATATTCCCATTAGGTGAATATTTTTCTTATGGCCAGAATACTGTAGATAAAATATTATATTGCTGTGGGAAAGAGGAGTTAAGAGCAACTTATTTTGAGGACTCATGGGTCAAAAAGCTTTATAACCGCTTACCTTCAGCATTTGATTGCAAATAAAAGTCTTAATTCACATGACAGCCTATACCACAGCACACCAATGCAATAGGTGTTAAGGTGATTACATTCTTCCCATATGGCACTGCTATTTAAGACGTGCCACATTTTGTTTTGCGGACAGAAGATTCATGAGCGGAATGTTTCAGACCTATCAGGGCTATTAAAACTCTCCTCATGAACGGTGATATTGATCTCCTCGCACATATCCCACGCGTGCTTGTATACCCCACGCCTTGTCGTGCATATAGAGAGGGCTAAGAAGCTACATGGACGCTCCTCTTTTATAGTAATAACAACCAGCCATTCGCTGACTCCATGATGCACTATGAGATTTTGCTTCATTCGTGTCTCACATACTGGACCGACAGCACCTCGCAGAGCTGCTGGGAATTCCCTTCTAGTTTTTACCCCGGTAAATGAGGCGGTGCAGGTGTGAGGTTTTGCGCTCTGGGACTTCATTAGTACAGGGAGAGATTTCAACCCGACCCACTTTCAGAATCCCCGCCATGCCGCGGACAACCCTCTTGGACAGACGGAACGGCTGTTTTGACAGGAGAGGGGGTGTGGGGTTGGGGGTGGGGGTGATCAATTTGTTGCCATGGAGTGTTTCCGCGTCGAATCAACAGCCTTCCATCTTGAGTCCTTCCCGGACTCTGAGGAGGCTCGGCAGGTCAAAGAGACCGCTCTCTCTCTCATATGGCGATCCATATAAATAATTCAATTTCTCCACATAATATCATTCGCACCGTTGTTTTGAGGAGTGCGTCGTTAAATGTGCACCCCCTCAGTTGCTTTATAACGCACACAAATGTCTATAGCCCGTCTTGATATTTACAACATGCTCAGCACACGTGTACATGAAAGTGCCTGGAGGAAGGGGCTGGAAAAGGATGAGGCTATGAGGGAATGAGCAGAGCGCCGTGACGTGCGTGCGTGTGTGCGCGTGTGTGCGCGTGTGTGTGTGTGGCAGGGGTGTGAGTTTCAAATTATTGTTGTATTGTCTTTTGTAATGGTGAATAACTATAGAGTGTTTCTTGTCTTCTCTGTATATTTGTTTGTGGTGTAGCACCACCTTGACAATTTAGGTGGTGCATCTCAAGGAGCTTATACAAACAAATTCATTCAAATGAACGTCGTAAATAAAACGTCTGCACACAACTTGAGGAGTGCTCCTTTAAAGTGCTGTAAATCTGTCCGGTGACTTGCCAGACATAACTCGTGCGTAATGTCTAATGAGTCATTTTGTGCTATGTATTTAATTATTGTACGTATTTGGGGCTACAGAGAGAAAGGCTTATTCTGGTGTTATATTTGCTATTCCACCAGGACAAGGTTCCATATTTTGATCCTTCTGAGTTCACATACAGTATCTATGGCGATGCCAAGACGTACTACGTTGTGCCGTCTGGAAAATCCCCTTGCTGGAACATTAAATCTTCCCTACCTGGAAGGAAGCAGGTGGCATGAGTTGAATATCAAGTGTCAAACCTATGGTTCTCCCAAAACACAGCCTGCTTAATGAATCACACGCTATTCATTAAGAAACTTCTTAGCAATTCAAATCCCATACCTGCATAAAAGGTGAAAAGACTGATTTCATCGGGATCTACACAGAGGAATGACACACTTGAGTGTGACCTTGTGTTTGTTTGTATGCTGTACGCCGAGGACAAATCCTAAATTATACAGGCCAGCTTGGTGTACTGGTTAACACAAATTACCTCCCGCATCCATTCTGCTCAAATGATGAGAGTCTCAACAACAATTCAAACAATGGGTGATTGCTGTGTTGAAAAATTGTTTCATTCTTCAATTCCTGGGTAAAGTGGCCGGTTGAATAAATTATTCAATAATAAGTATTAATCAAATGCTAATTGAATATGCTATGCCATTATTTATTTGACATGATTATCATTGCTATGCCCTCAGTGTTTGAGGGGTTGTAAATAAATGAAAGGCTAAAGTAGCTACAATAAGTCAGACTTGGAAGCGTTTTGACATTAATGTTGTTTTTACTTTGATAGAATCTCTCATTAACCGTGGTGCTCCAATATAATAAATAAATAAACATTTTATTAACATGGAGCTTTTCGAGTATTGTCAGAGTGTCTGATGGGATTTCATACTTACAGAGTTGCGATCAGGTTTCGTGGATAGAATTGTGTTACATTAAAACATGTATTTCTTATACAGAAGAAAAACAGCAGCATTTCTATCTACTTATGGAAAGGTTTCTTAAAAATATTCATTCCTGAGGCAGTAACTGTCAATTGTGACAGAATACCGAAGAATAGATTTTTTTAAGCCTGTTGCTTATTTTGGGCAAGCTAACACATACAGTAATGACCTGGAGATTTTTCCCGTTCTTAATGAGTTTGTAGTCTGCAGCTGGCATAGATGCATGGGTCATGAAAAGCTTATTTCGCTAGGCATCAACTTGGGAGACACACTTTGATTTTCCCAGATCTGCATACCCAATTTACATTTCAAAAGACAGAGACCCTGTTTAATTTCCATGAAATTGTGAGTGTATTACAGGCTGAGTTAAGAACACTGAATCGGAGATCTCGCCAATATGATGCTCGCTGTCAGGACATTTGTACATGGGAAATCACCATGGAGATTACCCTTGTGTTAAACTCATCTCATGAGATTTCACTGAAATGATATTAGCCTAAATCCTTCTAACCAACTAGCCTCGCGATCAGACCATCATGATTCTGGTTCTCGCGAGCTACAGTTTGAAGTTGCCGCGAGAATCAGTCTGGAGATCTTGGAAAATCGTTGTGTTTCAGGCCGGGATACCTAGTGCGTGGCTAAACAGCGTCCTACTGTAGTTAGCTACAGTAGGACAAAGTGTATACTGTATGATATAGTACATATAATATATACAGAATATATATAATATGAATCTTCTTCTGACCATTCCCAGACAATTGCTCCAAGTTTACCTAATTTTCCAAGCATGGTGAACAAATAAAACATCATCCAAGTTTGATTGATCTCAGTGTAGCCACACTTAAACTTGAGATACAGTACCGTTTGATACAATGCTGTTTGATGATAGACATAACCTTCAAGGCAGTGTACCCCTTCAAAAAGCATTGAATTGCATTGGCAATATTCAGTGACACTCTCATATGTTCAGCATGTTACCCACTTGGCAACAGTAGGTGTTTGCAGAGAATATAGTAAATTGTTCAAGCAAGCAGTGGAGGCTAAATATTACTTCAGTTTGACAAGAGAATGCTGGAATAATCCTATATTTCTCAGGGTCAATGTTGGGGGTAATGCATTACAAGTGTTGTATGTAACTGTTCTTAAGGTCAGAAATCACAATTATGCCATTCCTTGCAATTGAGCCTTGTTCTCTCCATAATATATTTCTGTAAAATGCTCTTTGGGCTGGTTTTCATTGACTTTGCTGTCCACATTGTGGTATTATTTTATTAATGAACATAAAAGAAAGATATTTTGAAGGGATTTGCGCTGACATGTGGGCATATGTACTGTACTGTATGCACAATGTGTTTCCATAGTACATCAGTAAAGTAATGCATTACCTTTTTGAGTATGACCCCATAACTGGTCAGGATAAAGTACAGCAGCATTATGTTAGTGTTAGATACTGCATGTTCCGGATTATTTCACGTGATTTTACAGATCAGCTCAGTGCAGTAATTTGTTTGGTTTTCAGCGGCAGATTTTTCTGAATTACTGCTGCCAGCTTTCTCAGTCAATCGAAGGCATAATAGTTGGCCTTCTAATGAGACATTTGGACGTTTGTGTGTCTTTTGGGGGATTTCAACACAAACCAAGCTTGGAAACTGTAAGCAGTCCTTTGTGCCGCACCAAGACAAGGCTACAGTATATAGCAGGTCATCCAAATGTCACAGTCGTGATGACAGGCGCTAACGTTGTTCATATTGTAGACTCACTGTGTATTCAAAGTACAGTGTAAGAGCCCTGTTTAAATTAGGCTTTACTTATAGAGCGGCAAGTGGCGCAGTGGTACTAAGAGTGTGGCGATAGGTGATCAAGAACTTGCTGGTTCGAACCCCCGCTAATGCCTCACCAAGCGTGGAGATGTCCTTGAACTGCTCCCGTGGTCAGGTATCTCCGTGCATGGCTGACATCGCCATCGGTGGGTGAATGTGAGGCAAATATTGTGAAGCGCTATGAATAAAAGCACTATATAAATACAGTCCATTTACTTAAAGGCAAAGTCAGTCATTCTTGCTAACTTCCAGGTCAAATCAAAACAGTATCGCTCTGCGGCCCTCAGCGGTGGCTCCTTCCCACACACAGAAATGCATTGTGGCGTAGTGCAGCTTTTGACAAAGTGTACTAGTTTACATTTAGCTTGCAATAGCTGACTATACCTTTAACACTGTTGATGCAAGACTGGTTGGGAAGAGCAGTTCATTTATTGTGCTCACTAGCTATTGTGTTTCTTCTTTGTAATCTACTCAGACCGGACGCTAATCACTCCAACACAAACCCCCAAGCATGCTTTTGTCTGTTATCAGTTTCTCCACATCCCTCTTGAGCTAATCTACTGGGACGCCCATGTACCCTAAGTTATCCGGGCTTTCCATCGTTGTAGTTATAATGCGCACCGGCTGTCATCGATCCAACTCTGCACCCTAAGCCACGAAAAGCCGCACATGTTCTGCGTCACAGATTTAGTTTTGCTGTTGCTTGTCGCCTGCCTCATCTGCTTGGGCGAGGATAAGTGGCCGAAGGTGATCAGCCGTCACCGGCGCTCTGTGGAAGAACGTCACGGTAACAGTGTGAGAAAGAGGGCATGGCGGGTTGACACCATCAGTGTGGACCCAGGCAAGCATCTGTTCCAACAGCTTCCTCTGGGTGACAGCCCTCATCCATTAACATCCAGACCACGTGTTAGCTTAAAAGGCTTTTCCAGCTACCAGCTCAACACTTACAACACTAATGTTTTCAGGCCACAAAAAGGGTCTGTGATGGGCAAAGGCAACTGTGTTGTATAGGTTTGTGCACACAAGTGCACGAGCTTTGTCTGACAACACTATTTGTATAAATACTCGCTCATGAGTGACTGTATGTATGCATGCATACGTACAGTATGCACTATGTACTGTGTATATATATTCTTTTGCTTGCATTTTAATAGCAGATATTGCACCCTATCTATGTCCAATAGAAATCTGGCCTTGGGCAATACAAAATCTATCTTATATGTAAAAACTAGAAATTATAATATCCTAAAATGTTCAAAGATATAAAAGCTGATATTATCCTAATAATCACCTCCATCCAAACATCCTCATATGCGATCCCGCTGAAAACAAGCCATACAGCTTTACTGTACAACTGCAGATGTGACAGGGTGATTTATTGGTCACTATAAATTCAAGTACAATGTATTTACATTATAAATAAGGTCTCTATAACAGAGAATGAGCCCACTGGGGAGAAAACAGCTTTATTACTGCAGAGACGTTTTGACCCCCACAACTGTAAAATTGGTCACAGAAATAGCATCGATCCAAGCGCTGTGGTGACTAGACTCTTAACTCGCTTTCATGAATGTCCCTCTTTTTTATTTATTTCTCCAACAATACAAGTCAGGTATTACTAAAACCACTATGGTTCCTCTGAAATATATAGAAGATGTCTGCATTTATACGTAGACGATTAGAAACCGTTTCTTAACTCTATGAAAAAGAACATAATACATATTTGCAGACTAGACAACATAGAATAATCTATATCTCTTGATATACAAGAATGCAAGGATTATATAAAAAAAAACAGAAGAAAAGGTCCCAAACAGCTAAACAGTAACTGCAACAACATTTATATAGCATTTCCATTAACACACTGTAATTTTGTAAAAGAAAACACGGTCGGGAAGAGGATGTCTTTGGGGGTTCACCTTGTCAGGAGCATGCATGGCTGTGTCTTACACTCGTCCCGGCGTGCACGGCGACCTAATGGAATTGGTGATGAGCAGGTTGAGCTGGACAGTGCGACCAGACAATGACTGATCGTCTGGACAACGCAGGCTAGCATAAAGCATCATGGCTACATAATTGGCTTTAGTAGCGGACAAGGCTCCCGCGAGCACCCGAGTTTAGCCTCAAGGTCACAGTTGTGTGCACTGAGCAACAGCGCAGCTATTATGTGGCACATAAATAAATACATTTTCTGTGACCTTGTGTGCGTTAGCATTTACGAAGCCGTAACTCTCTTCTCCCACCCACACCACAACCACTGGATCCCATTTATTCAATACCTGTCACCTCCAGGAATAGGTCAATAGCATTTCTTTCTTTCTTTTCCTGAAGAACAATAATCTTGTGCTCCCGGGAATTCATTTAGCCCATGGTAAATTCATACAATTCTAATTATTCATTGAATTTTAAAAAATGAGACATGAATGAAACTAATTTGATATACATACTTTGTATACATTTTCCTGTTGCAATACTGTAATTATCTTTAAAGGTTTGACCATCATGGGGTTATATTATTATTATTTCAACATTTTCATAACATTATACAGATTCATTTTTTATTTTATTTAATACGCATGCAGTACATTTCTTAATGGTGTTCTGTTTACATGTTGCTAAGCTATGTCAAGCTATTAAACAAGAAAGCGCTGCTTTAAATAATTCATATAAATGAGAAATGATATGATGGTAATCGTTCTGGCTAACAGAGAAACTGTGCCTGTCTGCCTGTCTGTAAGGACGATGTGGCTGTATGTCTGTCTGTCTGTCCGTCTGTCCGTCTGTCTGTAAGGACTATGTGGCTGTATGTCTGTCTGTCTGTCTGTCCGTCTTTCTGTCTGTTAATAAGCTGTGGCTGTCTGTCTGACTGGTCTCCCTGGGACAGTTGCTGTGTATTTATTGTAAGTGGCCGTCAAGTCTTTGTCTTTGTGACGTGGTGCCTTTCACGTTTATTTAATGACCACACCGCTTCTAGACGCATGTCTAAGTTGACACATGCACACACACAGATGCACATGCGCACACACACACGCACACATGCACACGCACACACACAGACAGACATGCTTTGTCATACAGCCTGTTGACTTCGGGAATGGAAGTTTTGCTTCGACAGGATGCGTTGTGAAATTGAATCTTAACTCTGTGCCAGGAAGGGCTTATGAAACAAGCTGCTACAAAGCTCTTGACATTACCACGCCTCTCCTGTCACAGGCTATACGTTACGAGTCCTGTACCTGAAAACGCAGTTTGAACATAACAGTCAAAGCACCTTAGGATGTCAAGCGTGTCTGATTATTAATGGCACAGTGGACAGTATGTGATACTTTAAGAGGCTGTGACGAATGTGCACTTATGGTGATGTTTGTTTTTGGACGTCTAAGTAGTGGCTGAATAGGCTTGGGATTGGAAGTTGTTAATTGGCTGAACAAAACGTCTTTGCACTCTGGTGCTCAAAGTAGGGTCGCCAGAGGATTTGGGGACTTGTGAGATTATTTCATTCTCTCTTGCTTTATATTTTATTTATTGTAGGTGTTATTATTTACAACATCAAATTGGTTTAAAGAGTGTATAGGTTTAAACTGGCTTTATTAAATTGGTTAATGTACTGTATACCTATTTTACCATTCCCAACATGGCAAACTGACCATAAACAACCTCCTGCTGCACCAGTGTGAGCTATATGTGCGTCATTCTTTGCCTCGTAACACACAACAGCCCTACAAAGGCACTTTGGACCCACGGGGTGTGCCGACCTTACCTTTGTGGGTTTGAGCGGATGTTCACCAGCAAGGGCCATAAATGTGTCAGGGCCCCCGGCGAGAAGCCGATACCATCTTTAATTCCCGCAGGGTGAGCCCTGGTTCTCGTTCCCCTAGTAGGGACAGACAGCCGGACCTCCCGTTGGACATAAACACAAAGGTCAGAAGTAGAATTGATTTCAAGGGGGATTTTGTGACAAGTGGAGATTTTCTCTCAAATTCCCATTAGCCTACAGGCCGCTGCATCAATAGTGAGGGTTACAGCCAACCACCTCTCTGCGGAGAAAGACCAGAGAGCTACTCTTTTACTCCCCGCCTTAGAATCATACAATGCATTTTACTAGAATCATTGAAACCTTGAATATAATTAAAGCAAGGACACCTTGAATGTCAACAACTCTTTCATACACACACATTCATGCTCAGGGATAATTAACATGTATTTTTATTAACGTGTAGCGTAAGATGTCATTTTGCTATGAAGACAAAAGTACCGGTAGAAACAGAGAACCTCCTTAGTTTGAGTAAAATTCTGCATTGCTTAACAAAATAAAAGCTAAATGTTGAAAACTAGTTTTCGTCCAAATTACTGCACCCAGCTACAACTATAATCATCGTAATTTCACGTATGTGTCACGCATTCATGATGTTCTGCTTGTCATCTTGCCATCTGAATTCAATAACACAAATTACTATACTTTACCATACACAACACTTTTAAGAATATAAGTATATTGCTGCAGACAGCCAGTACTAAAACCGATCAATTGGACTAACTGCTGCACGGTAAACATAGTCATAATGAACATGAACAATATGAAAACAATATGAAACAATTCAATAGAATATATTTTATGGAACAGGACTTTCTATGGTGTTTACCAATCTGCATTTAGATGCCAACTGTCGATTTCCTCTGTTGCGCTAGGGTCCCACCCTTGTAGGGGAATGGAGGAGGTTGTCAGTAGTCTGGCGGTCGGGTCGGGTTCCCTCATGGGGTCTGAAGGAGCTTTTACAAGGATATTGTAATGCTGGGAAAGACCCAAGCACATGGCACGAGACAGAACTAGGTAAGGTAAAATAAGGTTTAATTCCACCTGAAAACAGCAGGATACATCTACAGTTGGCAAACACAGAAAAAGGACTGTCGGGAAACACACGGGCTGAAACACACAGGTAGCCTAGACAGGAGACCATTGGACAAGGGCCACGAGGGGGACGTGAAACATGATAAATGATTAACCGAGGCACAGGTGGAACTAACGAGACCAGGAAAACACAACAATGGAGACAGACAGTGACAATGAGGACGGACCATAACAAATGTTTAACTACATTGAATTGTATCTTATTTTCCTCTTTCAAAACGTGAGTCTGTGTTTAATAATACTTCATGCTTCATTATGTTTGCCAGAATGTTCTGTATGTGGTGACAACTGTTCGGCTAATAGTGGTGCATAACACAGGTATACCAACCCCTCCCTGGGGGGGGGGGGGGGGGGGGGCATGGGTCAAAACGAAGCAACGCTGCATACAAATCCACACTGCAGTCCGTTCTGTGCCACTGCTGGAATCACAACACAAAGACGGTTCTGTTCTGGTTCTGTTCAACATCAATCTTTAGTTTTTCTACACTACATTTGTGCTTTGTAAAATATGTATTCATTATTTAAACTATAGTTTCACTGTGTTTTAGATGCCTTCCTATCCAATATGAAGGTCTTATATGCGTGATTCAGGACAGAAAACTCTAATACAAATATTACTGTGAGTTTAAAATAAGAAAAAAGATTAGGAATTACGTATCCCTTATAAAAGACAAATTAAATTACTTATAAATATTCTAAAGCATTCTAAGTTGTTTGACTGTCTGTTACATTTAGAGGAGCTGTAGTCTTACAGCATTAACATGAAAACAATCTTAATTTAAATCAGAGCACGTGATTCCTTCACAATTAAGGTAACCTAACGAGGGAATTTACGGCATCACGTGGATATTTTTAGTCCCACTGCCTACAACTACAACAATTGATGTCCTTGTTATATTTTAATACATCACTTAAATGCATGGTGACATAAATATTTAATGAGCCCTCCTGCACTCACTCTGGTTTTTTATCTTTATCCCAAAGGTTGCAGGAGGAAATTAATTACATAGCTATTAATCACAAAGATTCGTGATGAATGTTTAATCACAGTGCATATGCAATTCAAGTCTCAGTGTTGCCGTTAGTGACAAAGCATGCCATCTGGTATATAGCACACGGCCTTGGTTATAGAATTGGCCATAATCCTTTATCACAGCCTTGAGATCAGAACTGTTAGCATAGCTAGCAAGTGAGCTATACTTTAGCCACACAGGCACATCCTTATCCTGGAGTCTTGCCATTTGTTAGTATACACAAGGGAATGCGCACCATCATGGATGCTGTTAAAAATCTAATTTGTTGTCAGGCTCATCAATCATCATTCAGATGAATGTAGTAATCATTTATTCATCTGATATCTGGGTGAAACACGCAGATAGTAATGTTGTTGTTGTTGACAGCAGTCTTAAAGATGCTTTAGGTATAGATTTAGAGAGTTGCAAGGAGAGCTGGCTAAAACCAGCAAGATTACTTAAATCCGCAACTCAAAAATCTACTCCTTACGCATCTTATCCCTCCCTCTGCAGCCTGTTGACAAACCATGTTGTAACAGTGTGCACACATTTATGTGATTGACAGGCAAGGTACACTCGCTGGACCAATCAGGAAAAAGAGGCCGTGATTAGCCAGCAATATTTGATCGATTCGAAATCGGTGCGATACTGACTTAACTAGCAGTATCGGTGACAATTGGACAGATGTAACTGATCCATGGGGCTGATCCAATTAAATTAATTTACAAGCATAGGTCTACTGTCAAGCATCAGCCACGTCTAACCTGCCCAGGCCACACTATCAGCAGCAGGGTTATAAAATGCATTTGAGTCCTAAAATATAGATTGGCTGTCATTTACTTTGCAACTTAACTTAAAACTTATATTAACGCTGGAATCGGATCGGCACTCTGTATCAGCCAATACCAAAAGTGCCAATATCTGTATCGGTACCAGGACTGAAAAACTGGATGGTGACATCCCTAAACAGACAGCACAGTCTGCTAAGTATCGCGAGGCCAACAACAAGTAGCTATGTTGTTGTGAGCGGTGTTCACCGCTTTATGTTCCTATTGACGGAGCCGGAGCTGTGTAGCAGTAGCCTACAGGGTTATTCTTACGGCACACACAGAAGGGTAAGCTAGTCAAATGTGAAGAGACAAGTGCTGAATTTGACCAAACGTGTATCAGTATATAGCTGCCTAGGCTGGGTCATTGACACAGGCTAAAAGCTTATTTTACACTGTTGTCTTGCCTAGGGCGGCAGAATGTCCAAGGCCGGCACTGAATACTACAGCGTTGTTGTTGTGAAGTGTTGACCACTTTGTTTGTGTTTCTATGTACGGAGCCAGGGCTGTGTAGAAGTGTCAGAATATATCTGATATCCGAAATGTGAGGAGATTGAATTTGAAGTGTATTATCTTAGAATTAGCTTGCAATACGTGATTATACCTTCAAGTGTAGGATACTGTTCTAAAATCCTATACTTGGAGCATTTAAGATAGTTTAGAGAGCAGGAAGAATACAAAGATACTGTTAGTTGGTGTCTTCATTTATCACAATAAAATTTACTGGAAAGGTAAAGATGGTATACAATACATAAATTACATTAATTCTTACTCATTTCAGGTGCAGTATCAGTAACATTGAAATACAGCAGCCCAAATGTTTTCAATGTTTCAACTGTTTTACAAATCTGTCCCTAACAAGAATTAATCACTAAGAGGGAAATTAAGGCCAGACAACCTAGACTAGGAAACTTTACTACTCCTATTTCTGTCCAATCAAACTGCAGCCCTTCAACATTCCGGCAGGAGAAAGCTATTATTGCAGTATTTAAGGAGTACAATGAATTAGAGATTGTTTTGTGGAAAACATGTCAAATTGAAACAGCACAATAAACATTACGTTATATTGGATTATTTAAACGACAACAAGTGAACAGTAACAGTTATAATATATATACATATAAGTGTGCAAAAAGAACATCAAGATCAAACCTGTGCCACAGCCATGGCACAGGTTTTGCACCATCTGTACGGTCATCAATAATAACATCCACCTCCACTAGTATACGTCCTGGAAAAACTTGGCCGGTCGCTGTGCCGAGCTGCTGAATTAAACACCAGCATCCATTTAATTGATCTTTTGACGAGCAGAGGACGGCTTGTGAAAACGGCCATCCAGCTGTCCCACGGGCTGCTGCGTTCGCTCCCCGTCTCACCCGCTCTAGGCCAGCTAATTCAGTTTCACTCCGTCAAGCTGCCCACGCTTGTCAACGACGCTGTTCTAGTCACTCGGTCTGAGGCTCACGAAGAGGGCTGGGTCCGTCATTATTAACAGCCAGTGGCTTTGACACCATTAAGGGGGTTTTAAGGATCCTGCTTGCTGAACTGCAGCTTCTCAAAGGTGCTGCAGGGATTATAAGATAATACACTTATTGTCAAATTCACCAAATATCCCCTCATGCTGTGTGCATGCTGAATAAGTAATCAGGAGTTTCTACGCAGCCCTGGCTCTGTAAATGGGAAGACAAACAAAGTGGTGCAGACCGCGCCACACAAAGCTATCTCAGCTTTGGCAATGCGTGACCAATGTGCTTGGGGGGGGGGGGGGGGGGGGGGGGGGGGTTCCCAATGGGGTTGCAGCGG